>BRYE01000003.1:15093556-15096056 GCA_030159115.1 Actinidia arguta var. hypoleuca | reverse complement strand
GGGGGGGGGGGGGGGGGGTGTTAAGGGGCACAAGAGTAAATTATGGTGTGGGGCCGGAGAATTTTTGTGTCAGAAGTGGCGGGAGAAGCAGCCCTCGTGTTACTCGGGGGTTGTTGGCTTCTAGATGAGTAGACATTTATAGAAATAAACACATCTGTTGACAGACAGAAAAATACTAAAACTAGAAGAGTGGAAAGCGATTTTGGCTTTTGCCTTTGAGAAGTTGGTGATGCGTTTATTGGTCTTCTAGAAGAGTAGGTTCAGAAAATTGAAAAACTAGTGATAATTTTAATGAGAAATGCTATGGGTATCCCATAGTTGCACCCCAAATGCATATTTGGGTGAGGTGGCACATTTGGAGTGGCTGACATGATTGGGTGGACCCAGTCATGTCAGCCACTCCAAATGCGCTACCTCACCTAGGTGTGCATTTGGGATGCAACTATGGGATACTTATAACATTTCCCAATTTTAATAGTCTCACAACTAC
The DNA here is from genome assembly GCA_030159115.1 of Actinidia arguta var. hypoleuca. Classification (NCBI taxonomy): domain Eukaryota; kingdom Viridiplantae; phylum Streptophyta; class Magnoliopsida; order Ericales; family Actinidiaceae; genus Actinidia; species Actinidia arguta. The sequence continues at coordinate 15,095,566 of BRYE01000003.1, read as the reverse complement.
CCACGTGAAATATGTTCTTTTTCTAATTTATTTGTTTCTTTTTTTTTTTCTACCTTTTATATCACTGTTTTTATTCGACAAAGTAAAAATAATTTAAAAAATAATAAAATCAAAGGTACAATAAAAAACAAATACATGAGAGAATTTCAGAGAAGACATCGACTCTCTTGATGTCGTAACTGATAACAAAATCATCCTATCCCTCAACCTTCAACATAAAAAAAAATAAAGTTACTTTATTGACAAGATGCTTAAAACTCGTAATAGTACTCGTCTTAACTTTATCTTTGAAATAACTTTTCTTTTGCTTATAAAACTGTTGTGGTTTTGAATTTTTTTTCTTTTTAGTGAATTTTTTATATTGTAGATCGAAATTTTATACTTTTTTGTAGCCTTTTGACGAGAGAAATCTAAAAATCTAAAAAATTTCACCTAATTTGAAAAGTTCACAAAATACAAAAAATAAAATATTTTTACGGGATATTTTTCTAGTAAAAATAGTTTATTTTTATCTTTAGTTAACTTTTTCTCAAATTAGATAAAAATTCTTATATTCTATACTCTTCTTGTCAAGAGAAACTGAAAAAATATAAAATTTTAATTAAATAGAGAGAAAAATGCCATAAAAGATGAAAAAAATCGAAAATCAAAACAACTGTATAAACTCAAAAAACAAGCTAGCCCAAATGGGAGCTAAAGTAAAAATTGAGATGATCCAAGTAAACAGTAATAATAGTAGGGGAAATGGATGGACAACAATTGACGGTGGTCGTAGGCTACTTGTACGAGCTGCAATACAGAAACAATAAGAACGGCTGTCGGAGCTGAACTGTTCTGGAAATTGCTTTCTAACGGTCATGTTAATGACCGAAAGTGTTTTAGAGAGAGGGGGAGTTTAAGACTTAGAGCAGAAGATATTGCATACCTTGAGATAGAAATGACATGTCCTTTTATAGCATAGTTTGGCGCGTGCCTAGACACACCAGCTGTCACGTCACAAAATATATTGCAACTCGGCGTGTGCTGGGACGCGCTTATTGCTGTATCAGTGATTAGGTGGCTAACTCAGCCATGCCCCTAAGACAAGGTTGGTAGTTAGCTTATCATATCGTAGGCGTCTCGATCCAAGCGTGGTGTGTGTGAGAGGAAACTACCGCACAAATTACCTTCTGCCTCTGACATGCTGTTGAGATCCCCGCCGATTGTTATATCGACTGAACTCCGGCACAGTGACGCCGCCGAGCTTGCTATAGAGCGACAGCCCATCAGCGATGTTTACCATAACTCGGCCAAAATTTATACTTGTTATTTTATCCCCTTACACTTTGAAACTATATTTTTACATTTCCCGAATCATATTCTTGGGAGATGTTGAATTTAGGTTAGTTGCTTTACTTTAGCTAGTTAATAAATTTTACTCACTATACATAACCTTTTTTTTTTCTTTTCCGGAATCATCTTCTTGGAGATATTTGAATTGGTTCGATTTTGAGGAAAATTAAAGATCTAATCGATCCCAATGGCTCTTGAAATTTCAAGACCAATTCAATTCATATAATACTTGGAACTAATCCAATCCAGATTTGAAAATTTTGCATGTGTATTTGAAGTTGGCCCTCATTTACACTTTTAAAGTGGTTAATTATTATGATTGAGTTGCTGGCATTAATGTTGTGAGATTAGGCGAAACCCATTGAAACTAATGAGATGTGTCCTGTTGATATATGTACTTGAGGCTAATCTTCCCATGTTTTCGTATTTTTCCCTTAGAATTTTAATTGTTTGGCTTGTAATAAACATGTTTTGGCTAGAAGAACGTACATTAACACCTTAATTTTACCATATAACTCATTTTAGGTGAAGAGCGAAAACAAATTTCATTAAAATCCGATACAAATGTTTTGGAACCCTAAAACTATCTGTACACGAAAATTGTGAGGGGGGGCCATGCCCTTTTACCACTGCGGCTGCTGAATCAAGTCAAGCCTGGCAAGCTCAAAAGGGACTGCT
>BRYE01000003.1:15088556-15091056 GCA_030159115.1 Actinidia arguta var. hypoleuca | reverse complement strand
TAGGATTCATTTATTCTTCCTCTCTTGTTGATTTTTAAAAGCTAACTTATCTGATAAAGCATGATCAATAAAAACCTCAAACCAGGCCTCCCTCACTCTCTCCTCTCCAGATTTTTTATGTTAAGTGTGTGTTGTGAAATTAAGAAAAGTAATAGATTTAAATGAGGGCAAAAAGACTTTTTTGAATTTTTGTTCATAGAGTTAGGGTTTACAGTTTAATTTAAAATTGCAAGGGTTCTTTGGATATTTTTTAATGATAAGAAGGCAAACCCCACTTTAATAAATTATAGAGGATTCTTTGCGTGTTTTCTAATGATAGCGAGGTAAACCGCACATGACAAATTGAATTTCGCCTTTTTTCATATTTATGCTGAGAAGGTGAAGGCTAGAAGGTGGATGGTGTAAATTGACAAAAATGATAAAAAAACAACAACAAACTTTCTATAGTTGGGCTTTCTCCCTATTGGGGGCTATTTCTCTTGGTTGCAAGTTTATGTTGTTGGGTTTTCTAATGTGATGGATAGTTCAGTTTGATGGTTGATGTAATTTTTGATACTTGTATATATTTTTTTATCGATTGGCAGTAAAAAAAATTGTAAATGATCAAAGTGATACATAATACAAATTTGAAAATCATTTATGTATTTAATGTTTTTTGGCTGGGTGAATGATTTTTGTAGCTTGATTTTTTAAGTTCCAATAGATAATTTTTTAGCCAACTCAATAACCATTTATGATTTAATTTTTTACTAATTTATGATTAAAAATTAGACGGTCTTTTAATCATTTTAAATAAAAAAAGTAAGATTTTATCTCACTTTTTATATTTTAACCCAAAGTGAAGAAAATGACATTTGTAGCGAATTGAAAAGAATCTTCTTCGACTTCTTCTAGATAATATGTATTTGAGGCAAGCTTTTGGATGCTTCCTCGTGCAGGTTAGTTGGGTAAGCAACAATAGTCTGCCTTCATGCGTCGTCCATTGGTATCAACCGCAGATAAGTTAACAATTTCTCTTTCATGGGTTCTAGATTCTGGGCCCACAGTTACTTGCAGTTTGAGAGGGCTGCAAATGAATTCAGTCGTTCACGAGTAAGTTAGGGCTCAACTTAATCAACCAGCCGAGCTTGAGTTTATTAAAATTCGGTTCAAATAAGAAGAAAAAATTAGAATAAAAAAAATATAAATACATAATTTATAAAGAATGACAGCTGTCATATTTGATATATAAGGTATAGGAGAGTTGATAGTCTGTAAGAACAATAATATTTTTTTAAATAAATAATAAAATTTTATTTGTAATCTTATTTATTTAAGAGTATGAATATATAATTTATTTGAGTCATTAAGATTCATGAATAAGTTCAATCTTAACTTAAACCCAAAACGACTTGACTCGTTAAATTTTCACTAAAATCGAACTCAAACTCGACCTTGATAAAATTTAAATAAATAAATTCGAGCACGCCAAAGCGCATCTAATCTCGTTGGGCCATAATTATTGTAGCTACCCCACTGGGGCATTTATTGGAAACAACGGTGAGCCCAACTTCTCCCATTGGAATCTTCCCTTTGCAACCGGTCGACGTCACTAGGCCGATTTTTCTGTGACATGGTCAGCAGTAAGATTTAACAATTGGAAATCTCCAGTTTATTTCTAGATGGAAAGGCCAGTTTCGCATTTCTTTTAGATTTTTGTAGCGGACTTGATTGTCAAAATGTTTTTGTTCTTTAATAATATTTTTTAATTGTTTGATTAAAATTTTATATTTTTTTCAATTTTTGTTGATAATGGAAGTCTGAAATATATGTAAAAAATCATCCAATTTGAAAAGACAGTTCCCTAGAGAGAAAAAATTTTTTACTCAATATGTCATATCCCGGATAAATAAGAACTGGACACGTAAGTAATTACTCTAATAAAAGAAAATAAAACTAAATTGATATAACAAGATTATATCATAACATCATAGTGCAAATAATCTCTTTCGAACCATACTCTCCATGAGCTATCACAGTACAAAATAAAATGATAGTATATGAACAACACTCACACCAAACCAAAAGAATATTATAATTCAAAATACACATTTACAAGTTCATAAACTAAAATAAGAAAACGACATCCATGTGCCTCAAAGATCAGGATAAATTTCAGTACCTGAAATTCATTTAATTGTAAAGGTAAGTTATCTTGAAATGATTTAATAATGAGCTTGATGTATTAAGCCAAAATCATGATACGTATGTATAGAATGAAAATCATGCAATAAAATAATGCGTGCATTTATATCAAAATACACTTTTCAATTCATGATTTATAAAACCATTAGGTTTTCAAATTTTTCAAACATTCTGAAAAGTATTGATTTAATTTTTCCAAATGACACACCTAGGATAGTACTCAAACCGGCCTCATCATGCACCGAACATATGAGACAAATATCCGGCTAACTTCTCGGTCACTAGTCGAGTGTTTTGGCTTCCCCTCCCGCGCGAA
>BRYE01000003.1:15068556-15073556 GCA_030159115.1 Actinidia arguta var. hypoleuca | reverse complement strand
CAATGCAAATATTGACTTTCCATATTAACTTTCTTACCCATATTATCTTACGTTACGTTTGGATAAAAAATATATAAAAAAATAAAAATAAAAAATTCAACATTTTCATATAATTTTTTTCATTCCTCACATATTCGTTACTTAATTTTTAATTAAAAATTCATAATACAATCTTAAAGGTGTGCCTCGAGTTCTTGTAAGAAATGATCGAATTAGATAAGACTTTTCTATCGTATATTGTTTTATTTTGGACTTAATTAGATTTTTTTTTTATTTCGTATTTTCCGTGGATATTACGTGTTAATGCATAAACCATGTCAGTCATATTTTTATATTTTACATAGTAAAACCCATATTATACCATATGAAAAATGGTATAGAATTGACTGAATATATTATGAAAAATGATGTAAATATGTAAAATATCTTAATACTTTATGATTATTATTGTCGTCACTGTAAACATTATACATATTAAGATGAAAAAACTATAGGAAAATGCTAGAATACACATAATACATTATTTGCATCTATTGTGTATCTTAGATTGTGCCCCGTCACTATTTTTTGTCTTTTAAATCGATCATTTTGTAGGTCAATTATATTAAAATATAATTTAATCACAAATTCTCATAAAATTAATTTTTGATTCATAACATAACCACAAATTTTTATAAAACGTTTATGATTATATCCATAAGAATTCATAAACGAATTATAAAGATTCATAAAATTTAACAAATATACCAATATAATTCATAACAAAAACTCTCATAATAATGGCCACAAAAATTCATAAAAAATCAATAAAATTCATAAAAATAGTTGGATCCTGATTTAATTGGTCTCCATGGCAATTAATATTTTGAAGTAATTAATTCATTGTTAGAAGTCACATTAATTCATAACAATGCTCATAACCATTCATAATTAAACCAATAGAATACATAAAAGTAAATTTTAATTGGTGGATTTTACGATAATTAATACTCTGAAGTAATTAATTCATAATTTAAAATCAAACTAATTCAAACAATGGCCATAACCATTCATAATCAAACCTGAAAATAATTCATAATCAAACTAATAAAATTCTTAAAATTAAACTTTAATTGGTGAACTTCATTGCAATTAATGTTATATAGTGAATAATTTATTGTTTGAGCTCACACTAATTCATAACACCATAACTATTCATAATCAAACATAAACAATTGGTAACCAAATTACAAAGAACCATAAGAATTCATAGCCACAAAATTCTATAAAACTTTTATAATTATATTCATAAAAAATTATAAAAATGACTAAATATACGAACACTATTCATAAAAATAAATTTAACTGGATATTCAAGTTATCATTATTAATTATTAACTTATCTAAATATTCATATTAAAAATTTAATCTAATAACTATTATATGAGCTATATATCCCAAATAAAAAATAAGTATTGTAACTTTTTTCAAACTTATAATCTATTGGATCCATGCCAAACATTTGATAAGAATTTTCTTCACTTGTGCAAAACAATGACGTGGATATGTAAACTATCAACATCACTAAGGTTTTATTTGGGTCACAGTAAGTGGAGTTTAATAGACTCTCCATTGTATTTCATGCATTTTAAGCTCTATTTTAAATTTATTTTAATAATTTAAATCGTTACTCGGATATAAATTAATAATTGATCAATATTAATTGATATAAGAATAAATGTGTATAATCATATGTGTATGTAAGGGGATAAAACATACAATGCCAGAATATGACCTTACTTAGGCGGGAGCCTCCGCCTTGCTACCGCTGGGAAACAAGCTCGGTGGACACGCCAGAGCTCGGTGCAGAACTCCAGAATGAGAACACTGTCCGAGCTAAGGTTATTATTGCCGACAAGCTTCCGTTATCTATCAAGCTCGGTATGAACAATTGTGCTGGAGCTCAGACGAGGGATAACATCCAACGGTGATCCCGAGAGATGTCCGGGGACAGAAGGTGACTTACACAATAAAGTTTCTTCTAAAAGACCCCATACCCATACGGAGACGCCGGAGACATGATGACAGGATGCCGATTATGCCGCAGAGGCATGGTTGGGTTAGCCACTTACCTACTGACACGGAAGTTAGCACGTCAAGGTACGCACTCAGCTAGGCTATGAAAGGAGAACTGTTGTTCTCACACAGGTACACATTCTTTGGCTATCAGAACATACATACACTTTTCTCGATCATCTAACTTGACCGTCGAAGAGCCGTTTCTCAAAAATAGCTCTGGTGGCTAGTCTTACTATTTATGTGTTGTAGATAGGGTGTCGTTGAACCACCGCCTGGGCCAAACTCTTTTACGTATGAGGACAACTGTAGGTGTCTATCTTTGATTTTCCTTCCATCACTTATCAAACCCACTACCCCACAATTGGTGCCGTCTGTGAAAAATCAAATATAGATATATACAAGATTACCACCCATGGCATCCTATGACGATGACTGTTTCAACAACCGTCAAACCCGAAAGGAGCCCCCTAGGGACAGAGGGCTAAACTATTGGCCGATGTCCAAAGCACGCTAAAGGCCACCTCAAAGCAAAGGCCAAGTCGGTTGCTCCCCGAAAGTGAGGACATCCGAGACATCACTATTAAACGCCTACAAGCGCAACTGGCCGAAATAGCACAAATCATGATATACAACTGCTTGATGAAACCACCACAAATAGAGGGAGTAGAACCCTCCAAAGCAAGGTTTGGGGGCCTGAAAGACCCAACTCAAAAAACTAGGAAAGACAAGCAACGTGAGTCGCATGTCGACCTGAAAAGCCAAGGCGATAGCAAATTTGTGACGTCAAACAAACGAAGGGTGTCACCATGCCGAGCCCAATCGAGCGTAAATCTTCGCAATAAGCTAAATGCAAAAAGAAATCGAGAAGGTGATCTGCGTGAAAAACTCAATAGCCAAGCAGCCATGGCGCATATCAAAACTATCATTCTAACTGGATCAACGGCCCATGCAGTGGTGTTAGTACAAAAGGAGCCAATTCTGAAATCCCAAACTCCATTCTCCTAAGAAATTGAGGAAATGAACCCGCCAGAGAAGTTTGTGCCATCAAGGTTCACTTTGTACAATGGAAAATCTAACCCAAGATCCCATGTTAGCCACGTCAGACAGATGATGGCACTTTGGGACCACATAGGCGCCCTGATGTGTCAAATGTTTCCATCAAGCCTGGGGGATCTCGAGCTAAAGTGGTTTGACAAGTTACCAGCCAGATCGATAGAAAGTTTTCATCAACTCATCGAGTCATTCGTAGCTCGGTTTGTCATAAACACCAAAGCACCCAAGGGTGTTGAGTCCCTCTTGACACTAAGAAAAGGAAAAATGAGTCAATCCGGAACTACAGTAAGCAGTATTGGGAAACATATAACAATATAGAGGAATGCTCCGAGGAGTTGGCAGTGACAAGCTACATGCTTGGGCTGAATCCTAGGAAAAGACTCTGGGAAAACTTGATGCTCGATCCTCCAACCGACCTCTGGGACCTTATGTCTCGGGACGAGATGTTCGCCCGATTAGAGGAACGTCAAGCAAGCAGAGAAAGCGACAAGATTGATGTCCCAAGGTGAGGGTCCATTCAAGAAGCGAAAGGAAGGCTTGAGTCAATTCGAGAACAGGTCGAGCCAGGGTATCAATGTGGTTTTCAAAAAACCAATCTACAAACTCCTCGCCAGGATCTGAGACAAACCTTATTTCAAGAAACCTGAATCGATAGAAAGAGATCCCAAAAGACACAACCAGCGTTGGAAGTGCTCTTACCATGACGAGAGGGGACACAAGAAAAAAATCTGTCGAGCCCTTAAGGTTTTCCTAGATCAGCTGATCCAAGAAGGACACTTGAAGGAGTTCATCAACGAAGAGAAAACTCGAGCAGAAAAAGACAAAGTCAAACTGAATTCGAGTTTTGACCGAGGTGAAAATGGGGCAGACAAAGCTATGGATGAAGATGAAGATCTTCCCTTATGAACTATTCACATTATCGAGGGTCCAAATCACCCAGATCTTAAGAATAGGATCCGGGGAAAGATTAAAATGATAAAACAAATGCACGAGGTACTCTCGGTCCAATCGCTAACAAAAAAGCTGAGGCAAGTAGTATCCGAGGCAGGGGCATCACGTTCACCAAGGCCAACTAAGAGAGGGTTCAGCATCCCCATTCTGACCCATTGGTAATCCAGCTTAGAATAAACAACTACGACGTCAAGAGGATCTTGGTGGACGCGAAAAGCTCGATCAAGCTAATGTACTATGACTTATTTAAACAACTTAAGCTTACCCAAGCAGACCTAAATCTAGGCCAAGCTCCCCTGGTGGGATTCAACACTCAGTCTCACTGACCTTGGGAATTGTGACCCTAAAAATTCGGGCTGGGTCCCAAAAGTTAGTGATAGAGTTCATTATTGTGGGCATCCCTTCCCCAGACAATGCAATCGTAGGCTGAGACTAGCTGCATCGGATGAAAGGGGTGGCTTCCACATTGACCAGATCGTCAAGTTTGCCAACCTCGAGGAGAAAAGACTCTTTATGGAGATCAAGTAACATCCAAGCAGTGTTATCTTGCTATAGTTTCCACGAAGACAGCTATGAAAAAGATGCAACTGATCAAACAAGAGCATGACGTGTTGGAGGACATTGAGAAGGGCCCCGAGGCTAAGGTCGTGGAAGACTTGATATGCTATAAGCTGGATGAGCCAAGCTCCGATTGTTTCTTTTTTACCGGTGCAAATTTGGAGGAACGAGAGAGAACCAAGCTCATCTAGTTCCTAAGAGTCAATATCGAGGTCTTCGCTTGGACACCTTACGAGATGCCTGGGATTGATCCAAGGTTCATCAAGCATGAGTTAAATGACCTCCCCGACGCTCAGCCAGTAAAATAAAGGGGAAGGAGATCCGCTCTCGAGCACGTGGATGCAATGATAGAGGAAGTAGAAAAATTGAAAGAGGCCAGT
>BRYE01000003.1:15048556-15051056 GCA_030159115.1 Actinidia arguta var. hypoleuca | reverse complement strand
TTATTTTGAGACATTAAAAAATTAAAAATAAAATAAAAAAATTAGAACAGGTAGAATATCATATAGAGGCCATCGAATTTCATTTTGTGGAGCCCTTATTTTGGACTTAAAATTTGATTAGGCTATTCATTCTATTATGCCTACTATTAGGATTATAAAATAGTATGGCACAAAAAATTATATTAATTACGTGGTCTAAGGCAACGACTTTCTGGTCTTATAGCTCAAGAGCCGGTCCAGGACGGGCACGGCGAGCGAGGGGGCAGGTGTGGTGCAGAGAAATTAGATTTAAGACTAAAAAAATTACAAATACACATTTATACATACACTTATACAAATTTTCTTACTTAAGGTTTCTACATAGATCTTATATACTTATGTAATAGAGTTTGTACAAATATGTATGTAATAATAGTATTATTGTTAAGACCATGCTAAAGATGATAATGTTTTCAAATAAGTAACGGTGTCAAGAAAAAAATTACAAAACATAAAAATAAAAAAATTATGACAGTAGTAGTGATAGTGATATGCCATTTAATGTCTCATGAATGTTTTGAGGCAGTGATTTTTAGGCTCAAGTTTTTATAAGTTATGACAAAAAAATCAATTTATTTGGTTAATCAACCTGTCAAATAGTTTGTGTGGGGTAAATGTCTAAATTGTTATTGGAAGTCCTATAAGGTTTTGGTATGGGGTGTTGACATGTGAGAAAATCAATCGTAAACTAAGATTCCATAATTTTACTATTGGAATGTGACAAGAATGAGAATATGATTTCATCTCTCTTATTCGAGTGGGAATAAGATTCTCATACTGAAGAGAAATACAATTCATTTACTCACCCCCAATAATCTTAGATTGTTTAAAAAAGAGGGCGAGTCAAATTATTTTTTATTATGCCCTCGACTAAATCTACCTCTATAAATATAATATAATGTTATAATATTATATTACAACTGCGTTATAAATTCAAATAAATTATTTTTCTATTATAATTTTTATTAAAATCTTTTATTTTTTTATTTAATGATATTTTGAATTATTTTCTTTCTTTAGTTATCTTTTTATTGTTTGGTCATTTTGAAGTTTGAAAAAAAAATCATTTAGAATATTTTTTATTTTAGTAATTTTGTTTTTAATAATTTTTTATTTAAAAATTGGTTCTTTTTAATTAAGACAAATTGAAAAAATCAAAATATTAGTTAAACAAATAAAACAACAACATCTAAAATAAAAAAAATTAATATAAAAAATTAATTCACTCCCAATAGGACCAAAAATGATACTTTCAGAAAAGTTAGTAAAACCAATTTCATTCCTATGTTTCAAATGGTTAAACAAAACACTTGACTAAATTTTATAAAAAAAAAAATCTGAATACAACAAACGGATATCATGTTTATTGAGATTATTGAAAATAGAGTTCACATTCCTAGTCCGTAAGTCTTGTCACCTGAACACTGCTTTTCTATAATCAAATGAAAAAAAATAGTAGGGGCTCATTTGAATATTGTTATTTTAAATGTTTCACATAATCCAAAAAATTTTCATATTGTAATTTAAAAAAAATCACTTTTTAAAATCAAATAAGCTAAAAAACTAAATAAAAGTGGGTTCTTTTGAATACAAATATTTTAAGTGCTTAAAATAACCCCAAGTTACAAATAGTATCTTAAAAAAAATCTCAAAATCTAAACAAGTAATTATTTAAAAGCACTAACACATATTGCTATTCAATTTTTTTAACAAATAACCAAAATAAATTAATTTACAAATACTAATAACAAGGTCAAACCAATTCCCGCAAAAATAAAACCTAAATCCGGATGAATTTTTTAAACAGATAACCAAAATAAATTAATTTATAAATACTAATAACAAGGTCAAACAAATTCCCGCAAAAACAAAACCGAAATCCGGATGAATTTTTTAAACAAATAACCAAAATAAATTAATTTATAAATACGAATAACAAGGTCAAACAAATTCCCGCAAAAACAAAACCTAAATCTGGATGATTTTTTTTACCCAATAAAATTGGGATTCTACAGAATAATTGAATTAGAGCATCTCCATTGGTTGTGCTAGTTTCTCTTCAATTGTTTAGTTAAGAGTGTACCAAATGGACCGGCGAGCGTCAAGCCTAAAAAACAATCTTTAATAACTTCTCTTCAAAAAAAAAAAATTATAAGTGAGGAAATCATGCGGGTGCACATAATAAATATCACAATAATTTAAAAGATTTTAAATTTTAGATTTTCTTTAAAAATAATAAAAAATTACAATGCTTCATTGATTACATGAAAGTGAAATCCTAATTTCTAGATTTTGGTTACAACCATAGATCCTAAAAAAATTAAAAGAATAAGAAATTACCCTCCTTTGATGTGTGATTTTCGATTGTTGAATGTACTCCGATTGTTTTTATTGAACTTCTTGAATTTTTTATTCACCTTGTCTCACTATTTTTTTTCTTTTTCTTTTTCTTTTTCTTTTT
>BRYE01000003.1:15016056-15018556 GCA_030159115.1 Actinidia arguta var. hypoleuca | reverse complement strand
TCCCACTACACTCAAATCCATGATTGGGTATACCTGTAAACCACAATTATCTGATTACGTGCAAATTAATCAGTATACATAGTTGTATATATTGTGGGACATCTTGTATTTCTATAAAAATTCTTATAAAAATTTCATTCAATGATGGAGATGGAGATGGAGATGGAGATTTGCAAAGAGAGGCTATTCATTATTTCCTCATAATGAATAACAACGTGACATTCCAAGGCTTAAAAATGCATTATTAAGCACAAAATTAATGAGACAATGAGATATTCTATACTACGTTTAAATATTCTTTATTTCATTAAAATACAAAAATAATCTACCTAAAGTAAACCAAACTAATACAAACAAGTTGTAGTAAAATGTACACAAATAATCTACCTGAGTGGTGCGTTTGGAGCTTGGAGTGATGGCCGATCAACTTCTGACCACCGTCCTCCTGGAGAAGTAGAGTCACTAAATGATGTTTAGGACTTCTTTAAATAATAAGAGATCTTGACAAATTTAGTCTGTGCCTAATGTAAATTTATTAGCGGGGTAAATGATAGATTTTATTTATACATAGAGATAGTAGTGTAATTACCGAAAAATTGAGGTGGATGACGTGTCTTCTCTGGTCTTAAGCTCCGTCCGATGTCATTGATAATCTAGAGAGAGCATTGCAATCCCTATTACTCATCATTGATTTCTCTTGTCCTTGTCTCCATAAATGTACTCAAAATGTCAAACCACGACAATACTTGTATTTTTTTTATTTGTGTGATTGCCTATATTTCTTCACTATTTTTCCATCCACCCGTGATCAATCTCATTATTACATAACAATATATAGATCACAGTTTCATGATTTCCTAATTTTAATAGAAATTTATGATCAGTACTATTGAGGCGGGCATATGCCGATCCTAAGTCTCCGTCTTTGAGAAAATAACCCTCAAGAAAATCTTGGCCTCATGTTAATTTCATGGTGGGGACGTGACATGGATGGTGAATTTGCTTTTTCCTTCCCTGCCCCCGCGTATATAACCGTGTAATTGTGTATTCATTTTTTTTTGTCAATTCTCTCAATGTCATTGAAAATTTATTTGACCGTTAATTTTATGACCTTTACATTAGTTTCTCTCGAATTCAATTTGTTTCACTTCATTCGGGACTATATGTGTGTATAGATAGATAGATAGACAAATATATAATGAGTACTTTATTCCACATCAGGAGTGTTGTACTCGGATGTATTTGGGAGATCTTAAGCATATAAATTGGGACAGTAAACCCAATAATCATCTACTAAAATACTATTTTGAGTTATTTTCTGAAGTTATTTACTTAAGGTATTAGAATCAACCTATGGCTCTCGTAGTTATTACTGACCTCCAATTATAAAATTAAAGTATCCAAAATATTCACAAATAAAACTTGTGAATAATGCAACAGTAATTGTTATCTCTAGCATTATTGGGCTTTTAGATTGACGCATTTTTAGGGTTTTAAATTAATGTTGTGGTTAGTTCAGAATGGACTTAAATCCTAATTCGTCTTCTCTTGTCCCCCTTTAATGTATAAATATTTTTATATTAATAGGCTTAACCAGTGGCACATTCTTTTAAAAAAAAAAAAGGCAAATGGTTTAGCTTAGGTTTTTGCTTTGTGCTCTTGTTTGCTTTAATATTATCTTGACCATCACATATAAGACCTTTAAGCCTTAATTTAGAGAGAAAAATAATTTTATTATTTATATTAAGAAAATGATAATCACCTCCTAATGAAAAGTGTTTAATGGGCAAAATATGTGTAAAAAGTATATAAATATCCTCGAAATTTTATTAAACATATAAAAAATACATATTTAAATATGCAAAAAAAAATGTGAATTAAACATTGCCCAGTGGATGGTGGATAGCAAAACCATTTGTATTATTAAAAAATTATAAAAAAAAACTTAAATTGTTAGACACCAATAATTTTTCTTATTATATCAATAAGAACTCGTACAATAATTTATTTTATTAATTATTAATTTTATTATATGAGAAAAAAGGAAAACTTATGCGCAGTTTTGCTTCAATCATCTCACATCGAACATCACTGCAAACACACTTATTTTCTATATCATTATCCCTTTTGTTAGTTCATAACTTTGCATTTAATTTTTGATTAATCATGCAATGAGATAGGAAACAATATTTTGCACATGCCAGCCATGATGTTAATCGGCTGCTCAAACCCTAGGAATTCGAGTTAAAATCCCAACCAACAACATCACTAGCATGATGAACTTGGTTTTGTTTATTATTTTCTTATCAGAAAAATGAATTTTATTTATTATGACGAGATAATAAAGATCTAGGATCAATGGTCTCATTGTTAAAAATCATAGCCCAACTAGGTTGACATAGTGTTATTAATTTGTGAACAATGTAGATAAGTAGACTCTTGAGGCACGCAATGTGCACATAAATAACCAAAAAAACTAAATAATAATAATAATTTATGA
>BRYE01000003.1:15006056-15008556 GCA_030159115.1 Actinidia arguta var. hypoleuca | reverse complement strand
GAAATTGTATGGCAGTTAGATATTTTCTATTAAGCGTACCTCTTCCTAATGGGGGAGCGACCTTTATATGGTTGAGGCTGGAGATCCGTGTGAGGATAATCAGAAGAGATTTTTGAGCATCCATGTTTGGAAAGTATATCACTGAGATATAGAAGAAATAATAGGAGAATGCCATATAGAGAGCAACCCGCAATCATAGGAGCCGTGATGGATACTGTTTTCTTGAAGAGGCGGAATCCTCACGAAGATGGACTCTGACCAAGCGAAGGCGCGATGAAGGACTCTAGGATAGGAGAAGTTCTTGTGGAGATAGAGTCTTCTTAAAGTTGGTCTCTGATTTGGTGATGTGAATGACCTCGCCCCATGGTAAGCTGAAGATGAGTCTGCTCCTGTATGCCAGGCGAAGCGATCGATTGGCGATCAAAAAGAAGGGCGACCAAGAATATATTGGAGTCATGGCAATGTGATCGTTCGGGCAACGTTCTCGGTTTATTATAAGTAAGAGGTTATTTCACCCCACATCAATAGCCCCTACTCGAGATGCTAAGGTGAAACACTTAAGATCTCCGAGTAATAGACAAAGCAGTCAAACTAGCGATATAATGATCTTGATTTCAGCGAAGTCAATAAGTTAAAATTTACAACAATCCACAATGGCGATCAAGACGCTTTATCATATCGTAATGAATGGACGTTCTTGATAATGGCGACTTTCACAATGGCGATCAAGACGCCTTATCATATCTTAATGAACGGGCGTTCTTGATAATGGCAACATCCACAATGGCCATCAAGATGCCTTATCATATTGTAATGAATGGGCATTCTTGATAATGACGACATCCACAATAATGATCAAGACGCCTTATCATATCGTAATGAATGGGCGTTCTCAATATAGGCAAAATAAAACCTGCACTTGGTGACAACGAATAGAGAATAATGGCAAAAAAATCAAATTGGAGAAATTTTATTGATTATCTGAGAGCTTGATGATCATTACAATTAGGTTGGTGACTGAAATCATACATGGAGACTGGTGATTATGAGAATTGTGACATCATCTTTGCACATGCAATCTTCTCATCCTCAAGGTAATCTCATCCTCAAAGTGATGGGCGAGGTGACCATCATGGGTAAGGTGAAAACTTTGGAGGATGTGGACATCATCCCAGGAAATCTGAACTTAATGAGTCGATCTCATCAAATGGCGAGGTGAATCGCTCCTTTTATGGTCATCCTTTCCTCGCCTCTTTCGTTTGGCCTTAGTTAACTCTTCTGTTGTAATGTATTTGTTAGCCTTGCTCTGAAATGATGACAATGTTGTAGGGACATTTTTGGAGAGGAAGTCAAATAGTATGCCTGGGCGAAGTCCCTCCATCATGGCCATAATCACGACATTATCACTTGGGTTTTCCACCTCTAAGACAACCTGGTTGAAACGTTTGATGTACTCTTTCAAGCTCTCACTCTCCTTTATGTGAACAGATGGGAGGCATTTTTTTCCTGATCCGACAGCTCATGAAGTTGGTGACAAAGAGCCGACTTAGATCGCCAAGTGAGTCAATGATTCCTGGAGATAATTTTCTGAACCTTGACCTCGTCGACCCATTTAGCATAGCAGAGAAAGCATTACACATGACCTCATCAGAGTATCCCTGGAGCGATATTAGGTTCTTGTACGAATCCAAGTGGTCCATAGAATCTGTCTTTCCTTCATATACCCCGAGCTAAGTAGGCAACTTAAATTTGGAGGAGACCTTGGTTCTCATTACCTTTTCTGTAAATGAAGGTTCAGTCTGCTCGATTAAAGCTTCCACGGTGACTGGAGTATTTGCACCTATATTGACGGCGCTAATACGGGCGTGAGGTCCTTGATCCTCTGAGTGGTAGATCTATCTCGACGTCAGGGCGCCTGGTTGTCTCGGCGAGGTGATCTTCCTCTTCGCCTGATTTTCTCGCCCTCCACTTCAGGGGTTCAGCTGAATGATCTAGATTTTGACGAATATGAACTTCTTTCACATTTGGGACGAGGACTTGGTGATCGATGTCACCTATTTCATGCTCGTCCAGTACTACGATTGTTTTGGGAATTGTCATCGCCCAATGGACGATACCATTGGATATCCGAAACGGGAGGTGCGGTTGGAGGTGGTGGATTGGCTGCAACGAGATGCTGTATCAGGCAGGCGTTATTCTCATTCATGATTCTCATCTGCTCGACCATACCATGTATCTGACGATGGAGTCCCTCTAGATCTGATGCTTGGTTGGTATTGGCCATTGGATGAACTCTATAATCTAAAGGGCTACTGGCACTTGGTTTAAGTACCAAACGATTGTGCAGGTGCATAGAAAATTGAGAGTTGTCATTCCTACAGACGGCACCAAACTATTGTGGTAGAAAATCAAGGTAAGCAACCAACAGTCAGAATTGCTTCTTTCACCTCGGCTTTGGACCTCGACAATAACTTAGGAAACTTGCGCAGGATATGAACAA
>BRYE01000003.1:14983556-14986056 GCA_030159115.1 Actinidia arguta var. hypoleuca | reverse complement strand
ATAACATGAAAACATGATAAAAATAAAAGCAATCGTGATCATGGAAAAGCCATAAGCCATCAAACATAAAATTTAACAAGGCTACTTAATCACCAAAATGGAAATTGTTAGGAAAGCATGAGAAAAACTCAACTAATTTTGATGATCATAAAGTTGGTGAAGGAAACATACCCTCTTCTTGCAACAGAATAGCTCTAGATTTGTGTCCAAACAAGAAAGAGATAACCTATGGAGCTAAACCCTATGAGAGATTTTATAGCACAAATCAAGTACCACTCAGCCACGAAACACGTAAACGACGGATATGAATTACTTGTTTAGGAAATCACCATTTAAATATGTCCTATCTTTTTTAATTGGATATAACTTCCTAGAAAGTTATTTGGACTTTTTTGCTAAATTACAGTAATGGTCATTGTAGTTTGTCCTTTGTTTCCATTTGGTCCTTATTTTTTTCAATTGGTTCGATTTTAAGTCAATTAAGTGCAGTTAATAACGTATGTTAAGTTTAGACGGAAATGTGGCACATGCAGCTCATGCGACCCATTTTGTGGGGAAATTATGCTATTATCAACACTGTGAGTTAACCTGTGAGCTAAGTCACGTACACGTATACATACAAGAAGAAAGTGGAGATCGAGGGAGAGAGAGAGAGAGAGAGAGAGAGAGAGAGAGAGAGAGGCTCCTTCTGCCATGAATCCTTCCTTTGTTATTAATTAAGATTCTAAGCAGCAACGAAAAGATGTAATCTCTGAGTTGTTAGTTTTGGTGATATAGCAGCAAAAGGGTGGCGAATTGCATTAGAAGTTGTGGGTTAATAGAGGTGGGCTTTGAGAAATTTTATGGAGGGCTTTGGGGTGCTTGTGGCAACGGAGATGGTGTGCGGTTGAGTTGCATTTTGAATGTGTCCATGGATGGCGTGCGTCGGTGTCTAGAAAGTGGGTGTCAATGGCGGTATATAAAATGAGGGTTAACTGGTTGTGGTGGTTTTTAATGGTGCAGGTGTTTGTTGCTGGAAGAGGAGAGTGATGGCCGATGTTGGTGTGGTGGGTGGGTGGTGTTGAGTGTGGCAGTTTCCTGTAATTGGCGCATGCATGATTTCCGTAAAAAAATGCTAACGTTGGTTATTGATTGTACTTAATTGATACAAAACTCAAAATGAAGGGTTAAAATGAAGCCACTTAAAAGATGAGGGACCAAATAAGTGAAGTCTCTCTCTCTCTCTCTCTCTCTCTCTCTCTCTCTCTCTCTATATATATATATATATATATATATATATATATATATATATATATATATATATATATATATATATATATATATATATATATATATATATTTGTTCAGTTAGTTGATTTTGGGTTTAATACGAAAAACCATCCTTGCTTTAAAATGACTTTTGTTCTCCACTCCAACAAGGCATACCAAGGCCAATATCAATGTTATTAAATTACAGTTTCTTTTTTATGATGATGAGTTTGGCGGAAAGTAATGGTGTTGAATGATAGATTTTCATTACGTGGATTATTTAGTTGAACTGAGAAGTTTCAGGGAACCACCGTGCGCTCTGGTCAACTTGTTGAAGGAATCAAACCTTATGTTAATTATTTAGTTTTGTTATAATTATATATTGTGATTCGTGTATATATAGCCAAAATAGAAAGCATTCAATTTTGGCATGCAGAATTAACCACACAAATCTTACTTTTTCCAAAATAATGTAAATCGAATTGTAAGCTAAATCTCATTTTGCATCATTCATTTTATATCGTGGCAGTTTATACTTTAGATCAAGTATTCATGTGGATCTTCCATTTAATTTATTAAGGGTTACATGACATATGCCCACAAGCCCACATAATTTATTTGGTCGCTAAATTGAACGGATAGAATAGTCACAATTATAATTGAATTAAAGTGTATGGACGTAACATCAGATACAATTGGAAGTGAAAGTGAGATTCTAATAAAAGTATAAAGGTTTAAATTGTAATTAACCCAAAAAATGAAATGTTGTTCCCCTGCTCTATTATTTTAATTTGTTTTATACAATAAATTAATTTTTTTAAAAATCAAGTACAGGCGATTTGTTTACGCAATTAGCCTTGCATCATATATATATATATGATATCATTTGCAGTTCTTCAAATTGACTTTTTCCGCTATAAAATTTTGGAATAAGAATGGCCAAGAGTAGCCAATTTATACTATATAATACGTAACTAACTATCTATTGGCCTTGATTGAAACTTTCATGCAGACTAGCAAAATGCCAAAATCCCGAGCTATGCGCAGTTATGCACGAAAAAATAAATAAATTATATTAATTAATTTAATATTTAAAAGGTAGTGTTAAGAAAGAAAGAAAGAAATTGTGCATATATTGAAAAATCATCAATATTACATTTAAAATAACTAATTGTTATGAGAAATTATTAGTAATTTTTAAATTTTTTTAAATTATAAAAAAATCAATGATATTTCTAATATGAGAGACAAA
>BRYE01000003.1:14926056-14951056 GCA_030159115.1 Actinidia arguta var. hypoleuca | reverse complement strand
TGTTCAAGCCTCATAGAAAAATTTATTGACTTTTTGATTGACGAATCTTATAGTTAGGAATTCGTACACCTCTTTAGGTGTGACTTCTTGTTTCTATGTGGGGCTAGGGCCAATTTTTTCTCCCTAACTAAATATTTTCCAATTTCTAATTTCCAATTTCCAATTTCGCTGAAGTATCCCTTTAGTCCCTGAATTTTTACCTCCATGTTTCATCTAAGGATTCTTTGATCCTATTGAAATTCATTTAAAGCATTATAAGTTTAAAATGAACATCATGCAAATGTAAATTGATGGAAAGGATAATTAAGTGAGAATTAAAGGTCATAAACGTAGTTTTGATCATATGATGCACAAGTGTGGAACAGTAGTAGTACAAGTGTATTTATTAAGCCACAGAGAAAAAGAGATTAATAGATTTCCAAGATTCATGTGAAAAAGGTGGTTGGGGAATGGGGACATATCAAGGCATGATTAAAGGCGGAGGAGAGGGGTGGAATAACAAAAAGAAAAAGTCTCTCTCTCTCTCTCTCTCTCTCTCTCTCTCTCTCTGTTGTTCCATTCTTTCGTAGACCATAAAGGTTTGGGAAGGTTGGCCCATGGACAGTCCAACCAACCCCTTTTGTTTCAGGCTTATTTGGTAGCCAGTAGAGCTTTTCCTCACCACCCCATCATTCGTCACCATCATCACACACCCGTTTATATCCAGCCATTCACTTGAGCAACCCAAAAAAAATTTTGTTTACCGCTTTACCGCTGTTTAATTGATGTATTGAAAAAAAATAAAAATAAAAATAAAAATCTTAAATTTAAGGATAATTTTAATATTTTTGCTAAAAAAAAATACTTTTAAAGAGCAATCTTGATAATATTTTTAAAAATAAGAGAGGTCAGTGTTATGTCTGAAATTATGGAGGAAGTGATTTTATTTGTCAAAAAACTCAAGAAAAGTCAGTAAAATTTACACTTTGAGTGATGCTTTTCTCTCTAATTACAACTTTTTTTTTTACTTTTCACACTCCTCTTTTTTCTAATGAAACTCTTTTTTTTATTAGGATGAATTTACTTAAATACCCATTTTAACTCAAATGTTTTCAGTACATAAAAGAAAATTTTTAAGTAAATTCAGTCCAATAAAGACAAAAAAATAAAATAAAATTACAACATGATCTTTTTAACGGTACTTATTCTATAAGAAAACAGAAAATAATTACTGTCCAAAAAAATTATTTTGAGTAACTATCAACCTACCAACTTCAATATTAACCTTAAGTAGATAAATTAACAGTAATAATTTTTCAAAGCAGAAAAAATAAACTATCAATATGATTTTCATTTTGAAAACTAATCAACTTTTAAGATAACAAATAAGAAATTATCAATAATTTTTTATAACAGAAAATGATAAGCTATCAACTAAATAAAAGAATTTTTTAAATATTTATTCCATATGATAAACAAAAAAAATTCTCAAATATTTAATTAGTGCAAATTGGCATAAACAGATCAAAAAATAAGACTAGTGCAATTGAAGAAAATAAAAGTGTAAAAATTACTAGTCTTATTGTTATTATTTTTTTAGTAAGATAAATTTCTCTAACTCCCTTTATATTTAATTTTAAAATAACTTTTGCTTAAAACGTTTTAACTTTAATGGTATTAAATCATTTAACTAATAACAAAAAAAAAAGGGTACAATTTCGGAGAAGGTGAGAATCACTAATTTTTTCCTCTGCCGAAAACTTTCTGCGAAGGTTCTGGTTTTTAACGTTATGGAACAAGATAAATATACGCATAAGCTATTCGAGTAATTTGGACCAGTGGAGTTTCACGGAAGTCAGAGAGCTCAGATCCATTCAACAAAAACACTGTCTGAATCTCAAGGACAATGCCATTTTCAACCAAGTGATTTTCAGTCTTCTGTTTCAATCACTACATTTGTAGTAAGCTTCCGTGTTTGATTTAAGAATTTAGTAATAAATAAATAAATAAAAATTTATCAATTCTAAAGAAATGAATCTCTTTAATTTTTTTTAATCTTAAAAATTGTTTAATCTAAACACAGCTTAAAAGTTATGTGCACAATTCAGGAACACACTTGTCATCCCATAATAAGGCTCCATTTGAAATGATAGGTGAAAAAAAGAAAAGAAAAAAAGAAATGATTGTGATTTTTAACTCAATTAAGAAAATAAAGGAAATGTTTCTAGTTTTCCAATGTCTTATTTGGATGGATAACAAAGCAAATCAAATGAGATAAGAATATCATAGAGAAGAGATTTTTTTTCTTCATTTGTATTTTTATGGGCAATCTTAACATTATCTATTATATACAACTAATTTTTTTCCCACCCAATCTCACATTTTTATGTGAGAAACAAAAAAGACGGAGTAAGAAATTTCTAATTCTCACAATTTTTCATTTATTTTGTGATCCAAACAATATGAGATAATGCAATTTCTCATCAAATCCTTCACACCAAATGAGCAGGTAAATTTCACGTTAGAGTTCATAGACTTGTGAGAAAGTGGTATTGGGTATTGTATACGTAAAGTGTGCATATAAAACACTGCTACAATAATTGGTTGCATGCATTTTTTAGTATTCATTTTAATAGAACATTTTTTTTAAAAAATTGCTTCTAAAAATATAAATATTTTCCTTTTCTATTTTATCCATTAATTTGTTTAAGTGAAAATAGTTATCAAGAATTTTAAAACATATTTTTAATACTTTATCTTGAATGAGTTTCAAGAAAAATCTTCAAAAAAGCAAATTCTAAGAATTGTTTGTGTAGACAATGTGACATTATTACATTCTCAATAATTCTTTTTCTAATATTACGCGGATATCTCAAACTCATGACGGTACCAGACAAGTTTCCCAACAATATAGACAAGTTGAGGGAAACATATCACATCTTTATCCGATTTTACGGAATTATAATGTTTTCACTAATTTTTATGTTACTTGTACAAAGGACCATTCAGTACCAAAAAAAAAAGGGAAGGAAAAACTGTGGATTTAATAGAGGACTAAAGCTTTAAATAGCAATTTAAAGATACTGGAAGTCTGGAATCTTTTAAAGAAGAAGAAAAATAAGACACCGAAATTTCCTCTCTATATGAAAGGATATAACAGTACTGCCCCTTCGATGCTTTTCAAAGGGCAGTGATTTATATACTTTATTTTTGTATTTTTATTATGCAAAATTATAATAATGTTCTCAATATAATATTTTTGCTCATTATCGGAATTACCTCTCCACATACAATTAAATTTTTATTTCTTTTTTTTTATAAAGGGATAATTTAGACATTTATTAAAAAAATACACGATAATCATGATAAATAGAGTGTATGTGGTCAAAAGCAAAATGTATAATCATTTCCAAAACATGCAAACGGAAAAAAACATCAACATACAAAGACTCTGAATTTGGTGTGGAATCCTTCATACTAAAATTACATTTCAAAAAGAAAAAGATACAAAAACAAGAACTTCTGAAGAGGAAAAAATAAAAATTAAACCAAGCCCCCAACCCCGACCAGAAGAAAGATAGTTTCACAATTCAAAGGTATGGTTTGAGCTAGCAAAATTATTTCACTTTTAAAGTAATTTAACAGTTTTAATTTGCGAGTTTTTTTTTTTAGTGAATTTTTTGCATCGTTTGGTCAAAAATTTATATTTTCTCAATTCATGTTAACTAGAGGAATTTGAAAATACAAAACCTTTTATCAAATTTGGAACAAAAATTCCACTGAAGATAGAAAATATTACTAGCTTATTTGTTGAATACAAATAATTTTATTTTTGTCTTTCAATAAATTTCTTTTCAAATTAGATCAATTTTTTACATTTCCGAATCCCAATTGTTAAAAAAATAACAAAAAAAAATATAAAACCTTGATCATACAAACAAAAAATTCACTACAAACAAAAACTGATCGAAGCAGATAAATTTATTCAAAGTAAAATTAATTTAGCTAGCCCAAAGTCAACCCGAGACAAATAGAGAAGGAAAAAGGAAAAATCAGAAGAAGAAATTAGAAATCATGGTTCACATGGCGAAAAAGAAAAAGAAAACAAAAATGTCAAATGACCTTGTTGTTGTTGTGCTCTCCTAGTCTCTTGATATTCAGTCCTGCATCGTTTTGATTCGTAAAAAAGGAATCGCTAGTGAGCCATCGCCACCGGAGGAGCATAATTGATGCTCCTTTGGTTTGGCATGGCGAGCATGGC
This sequence comes from Actinidia arguta var. hypoleuca, assembly GCA_030159115.1. Lineage (NCBI taxonomy): Eukaryota > Viridiplantae > Streptophyta > Magnoliopsida > Ericales > Actinidiaceae > Actinidia > Actinidia arguta. Next base: position 14,946,816 of record BRYE01000003.1, on the reverse strand, counting down.
GGTATGATCCAAAAAGTCGTTGAGCGCAACCACGGACTGCAAAATGGCCCTCAAGTCCTCGGCGCAACCGAACCCTAAACTCCCGATCCTCCGAACCGCGTATACGTAGAAAGTGACGCAACCTTTCCGGAACTTGAACCGAGCCATCTCGCACCCGGAGAGCCCCCGGATCAGCCTCTTGTTGACCTCTCCGAGAGGAATCTCCGGTGGCCACAGGCGGTCCACGGCGGCCTTCATCGTCTCCGACTCGAATACGAACAGGATCACTTTCGATTTCTTGGTGCCGAGGCCCAATGTGAGGGTGTGCCACGCGTGGTGGGCGAGGATCGTGAAGTTCGTGGGGAGGAAGGCGGTGGTGGAGGGGAATTGGGGCTTTGCGACAGCGGCGGATTTGGTGGCAGTTGGCGGCGGCGGAGGGAGGGAGAGGAGGCGGGGGAGCTCGAGCGGCCGGGCGCGGCGGACGGTGAAGGATTTGACGACGAACTGGCCCCCGAAGCGAAGGCCCTTCACGGCGGAGCAGGGCTTGAAGGTGAAATCGGAGGTGGGCTTTGTGGTCTGGTCATTTGGATGTTGGTGCTTTTGCTTCTTGTTTTTCTTGTTCTTCTCTTTTTCTTCCATGGGACGGCGGTGGCGGTGGCGGGTGTGTTTTGCTTTGGTGTGGTGTGTGATAAGAAACCAATGTGAAGCTTTTGGTGTGGAGAGAGAGAGAGGAGAGAGCGTGGAATTATTAGTTGTTTTTTATGAGATGTTTCAGTCAGAAGGAGGATGGAGGTAGGATGGCTACTTTTGCAAAAAATTGGTCATTTTTTTATTTTGCTCTATCTTTTATTTATGGTAGTTATGTTTTTTAGTTTTTATATTGATAGTATTTTATTATGAAAACAATTTTCACAAATATAAGGATTGACAGAAAACTGAGAGTATTTGCAAAAAGGAGAGAATGGAAATAATTTCCTTTTATCTTTAAAATAGCAATGACAAGTAGTAATAAACAAGAAAAAAATATATATAATTTTTACACAAGATGAGAGGATTGCGTTAAAACTTACAGTATCATTTAAAAATAGTAAATGCTAACCACAACTTAATGCGCGGCGGTTAAAGAATAACAAGTGTCTTGAAAAATATAAAAAATATATAGAATTATATAAAAAAGTATTGAGATGTATGAAATGTGAATTGAGAAACTATTTTTTTTTTATTGTTGTTATTTTGTGCCCTTTAACTGCCCTCATTGTACGGTGATGGTTCGCAAGACCCTCTTAAAATTAACAAGGCTATTAACACAAAAAATTATACACTTTCACATAGTTGTGTGCACAGGTGTGGTTCACACAATTGGTGTCAAAAACATTTATACACTTATATGTACGTGTGTTTGTGTCAGTAGCATTTTTTTAAATAATATAATGCACCTTCAATTAAATATTAAATTGTCAATGTCAAATCATTTTAGTAGATAATTCTTTTATAAAAATTATATAAAAATAGCATCTTCTATATTAAATTTGTGGGTAGTTTTGGGACCAATAGGTTAGTTCTTTTAAGAGCCCCCACATACTTTGATGATGTTGGCACTTGTTTTATGCTTTTTCTATGTACTCAAACTCTTATAATAGTAGAGGGTATGAAAGAGATGTATAATTTAAAATCCAAATCACCCATTAGCTATTCCTAATAGACACCTAGGGCCAAATGAAATGACTTCTAAATTTTCTTTAATTTTTGCATAATCATTTTCCCACTGCAAAATGTGGCTTTTTTCAATAAAAATAATTTATCATACTGCTGTCGACAGAAGAGCTGGGATAGGGGAATATTGGATAGAATATCCCACTAATCTAAATCATATAAAAATAGTTTATTTTTATTTTTAGTAAGTTTTTTTTTTTAAAATCAGTTAAAAATTATATTTTTGACCTTCTCTCATCAAAGAATTCGAAAAAATATAAGTTTTAATTAAATAATAAATTTTTTTTCACTAAAAACGAAAAAATTCAAAATAGCTATATAGAAACAACAACAGCAACAACAACAAAAAATATCCCACAATAAATGAGGCATAGCATGTGTTTAATGAATTAAAGATAGAGGAAAATGACACTTTGTCCCCTTAAAGTATTGATCCATTCCACTTTGACCCTTAATTTAATAATTTTGGTATATTGGCCCTTAATCTATTAATTTTTTTTAATTGGACCAAAATCCTTAATTCTGTCCACATTGTTGACTGAACATGACATGTGGCAACCATCCCTTACCCAAACCCATACCTATATCCATACCCCAAAACACCACTCCCCTCCCACAAACCCTTAGCTTCCCCAACCCCAACCTTCTCCTTCCTCTTTCCTTCCCCATACCTAATCCAAACCCTAAACTTTCCAAATCCATATATATCCCCCTCCACATTCAGTGCCACACCACACATTGAGACAAAGAGAAAGAGAAAAAAAAAGGGAGAGAGAGAATTGAACCAAACCAAGTGTCGCACATGCCCTGCGGTTTGCGAATCTACCAGTCGGTGATGCGACGCCATGGCTGTTTGTGATGGGGTGGTCAGTGGCGGCATGTGTGCGTGTATGTTTATGGTTGGCGTCGTTGGTTGGGGAATGGAGGTCTATTCTGCTAAAGGTTTTGGTTTTCTGGTATGGGTTTTCCCTTTGGGTTCGGGCAATATGTATGGGCCAGGTTTCTAGCTATCACCACATGGCCACACACCGGGTGCTGCATGTCATATTCTGTCACTAATTTGGATGGAGCTTAGAGATTGGGTCCAATTGAAAACAATTAATAGATTAAGGGCTAATGTGGTAAAATTATTAGATTAAGGGTCAAAGTGGGAATTGATAAATACTTTAAGGGGGAAAAGTGTCATTTACCCTCAAAGATATGACCTGTTCTCAAAACCAAAGGCCCCCAAATCTATAATTGACAAAATCTATGAGGCATGGCATGTGAATTTACAAGTTTAAGATATTGGTTCCCCCCCTATTTGGAATATATACACTTACAAATGATTGGGACCACAATATGAAAACCCAGTTTTGGAAATTATCCTCACCCAAGGGGTCAATCTCATTTCAAAAATCAAAAACTACAATTTGATAAATACATATATTTATTTTATATTAGATCCTAAATTGGATGGCTAACATTATCCAGTGGGTACATATATATATATACCTAGCTAAATGGATCTGATTATTAGATCAAACATTTAGGGATGTTTGGTAATATTTTTATTTTTTTTGCTTTTTGTGTTTGTTTTATATTTATTTAGTTTTGTTTAATTTTTTTAAAACAGAAATTAAAAATATATTTGTATTCATATTTTTTTAAAATTATTTAAAAATAAAAATATATTTGTGTTCACCCTAATGTATGAGGCGGTGGTGGTGAGGCGGCGGAGGTTTTTGTGTTGTTGGTGTTGGTGTTGGTGAAAGTGGTCAAAAATAGTGGTGATGTAGGTGGTGATTTTGTAAATAAAATAAAAATATATTTTTATTGTTTTCACTATTTTCAAAAATAGTGGTTGTAATTTTGACTTATTTTTATTTATAAATAATAATACAAACAAGTTTTTGTTTATATTTCTATCAAAAAAAATAAAAATAAAAAATAAAAAATTTAAAAAGAATTGGAATCACTATGAGTATGAAAAATCTAAGTTACACACTGTAAAAACGTTATGAATAATTATGGTGTTTCATGAAAAAAGTGAAATTTATTATGATCAATTATAGTATATGTTATGGGATAGTACGTGTGTGTAATAAAAATAATTTAATTATGTGATGAATAATTACGCATCATTGTAGTTTTTATTACGAATTTTTGTGATAAATTTTTTATAATACTTCGTATTTCTTTTTGTTATGATGTGAATGTTGTAATGCTTGTTTTAAACCATAAGGAGACCATTATTCATGATGGTCGTACAATATCCATCGTTTTCATTTTTGAAGTGTACTTAATATTTTCCCCTGTGGAGTGGAGGAATTGGTTTGATGCTTGTGAGGCCGACTTCAGGCCCAATTGTGCAATTAGAACCATTGTTCACTAGATTATCTTAAAAAAAGTCAGATTAATTGAATATCTGTAATTCAAATAATTAAATTATATTTATATTATACTTCATTCCCAAATTAAATTTATCGAACATCACACGACTATTAATGCTCGATTAGCTTAAATCTTTTCACTCAAGTGATTTGCTCGAAGAGTCCTACGAGATAAACAAATTCAACCACATTATTAAGCCCGGAATGACTCACATATTACACTCACAGGTGTTGTGCCTTCCAATTACTAGGAGCGTGGAGAGAGAAAGAGTTGGCATACTTTATTTTGACAAAGCCACAAGTCACAATAAAGTTGTTTTATACCTTGCAAAGGGACCCTGGGGACCTTAATCGTTTCACAGGAAAAGAGATTCCACTGCTCTTTTGGAGGGCCCACCACGAGATCAGCCATCATATCTTCCATATTTTAGTCCTTTGCTAGAGTTTTTTGTTTTGTTTTTTAACCCTTTTTTTTAGAAATATTTTAAAAAATAATACAGTTGAAAAAATATTTAAAGATCTAACATAGTCGGGAGAGAGTCGCCAATGACATTGGTGACTAAGTAAATAAAAAGACCAGGATTGCTTTGCTCCAGCCATTGAACCCCTACCACAAGCCACAATAATCCAACAATTCACTAATTCACAAATTGGCTTAACATATTTAATAATAAAATACTTAATACAACATAATTAACAAAATAATTCAGAATCATCGAATACATAATTAAACGTAATAAAAAATTATATAAATATTTTGTTAAATTTAAACTAAAAATATAATTCTAAAAACATCTATCAATCGCCTCATCTCATGGAGTGGCCAAGGGCGCTCGTGGAAGGGTCTCCACCACCTTAACTCGAGGATGGTCCTATAGCGCTGCCATTGTCCTCGCTCATAGACGTGATTGGAACGCTCGTGGAAGGACCTACGTCCTTAACTACCTATCCCCGTTCTCGAAAGGCAATCTCATCCTCTGCTAAAGTCGCATCGAGATGCTCAACCTCTCCAATTTCTTGTAGTCCACGGTGGCACAAATATAGTGTATTGTTTGCCATGACACATCCTATCTCATTGACCCCTTCACGTAGTGTGGATACGGCTTTACGAGCCTCCCATAATAAATAATAAACCTAATATATAGGGATAAAATTTAAGCACTAAGTAGGTGAACAACAAGTTAAATAGATTTTATTAAATATTGCATACCAATTGATTTTGCCTCGGTTGACCGGACTCGTAAATCAGACAAGTAAATGGACGTGTCGTAGAACGCGATGAAGTAGGTGCAATAAATCGGCGCGTAATCGACAACTACCATCTCATGTAGCTGTCAAGATCAATCGTTGAATGCCGCTCCACAAATATGTGATCTCTCCTAGCATGCCACATATCTAGGTAAGCTGCATGGATCAAAAACCAGTTGCATTCCCACCTGCCCTAACGACTAATATCGTGCAACTTATCCCCAGTATCTACATAATCTGGGATGTATATCCTCTAATGCGCCTCTAGTACGAGCTGATGAAGCTCCTCTAGTCCGAACCATGTCGACCTTAACAATTAAATCATTAATTACATAAATTGGCAAGGTCCACTCGGTCAATCATTTATCACATAAGCATGTAATTACATAAAACAAGGCCAATATTTAAATAATTAATCGCATCAAATTTAGCCCAATCGGCTAATCAACAATAATATCAACAATAGCATAATCAACAATCACATTTTTCACAATAGTATCAACAATAGCATAATCAACAATCACATTTTTTACAATTTTGTTATTTACAAAAATATAATTTCAAGTTAGAACTTCATACCTCAAAGTGAGTACGAAGCCCACACTAACGCAGTCAACCGAGTACTACGGTGTCCCGGTGAGCACCCACGTTGCGAATCGATGTTGTCAAGTGAGAGAAATTTAGGGCAAAAGAGAAAATTGGGGAAAGGGAAAATGATGGTGGTGGCGGTGGGGGGTTCAGGGTGGGCGTGGGGGTAGGGGTGAGTGGGGATTGAGAGAGGGAGCGAAAGAGAGAATCTGTCAGAGTCAGAGAGTGAGAGAGAGGAGAGTGGTGGTGGTCAACGGAGTGGTGTCCGGCGAGGATGGAGACAGACAGAGAGAGCAGCGCTAGAAGAGGTGGTTGGAGTGGAGGAGGGGTCAGAGAACGGGAGGAAGGAGAAGGGTCTGGTCTTTTTATTAACCTAGTCGCCAGTGACACTAGCGACTCAAGAATCACCATTGCCATTGGCTACTCAATGATACTAGCGACTCTCCCAACTGTGTTAGATCCTTAAATATTTTTCAGTTGCGTTATTTTTTGAAAAAGGGTTAAAAAACAAAAAAAACTCTCATTTGCTATGCTTAATTTGCTTTATTAATTCTACAATTTGGTCAGATTTTGAGTGTCAAGAAAGTATGGGGAAAAAAGTATAAAAAGAAAATGAAACAATAGGAATAATTTGTTTCCCCTTTTCAATTTTAATTTCACTTTTATTTTTGTATTAATAAATGAATATAAGCAAGTAATTTCTTTTTTCTTTTTTGATTTATCAAAAAAATAATTAAAGATATGTGTTTGTTAGGTTGTGTTTGGATCAAATATTTGGTGTGAAAAAAAAAATTAAATTAAAAAAGTTCGATGATCCAATGGTGTCAAATAATTAAATCGTCTAACTCTTTTATTTATATTTTTTTTTCACTAAATCCAAAATCAAAACACAACCTTAATTTATCATCCTCAAATTGAAGTTTGGAAACATTTCATAATATTGCATGACAAAGCTTGAGTCATTATCACAATAATGCATTAATAGACTAATATCAAAATACGTCACACCCCAGAAGTCATTGGTAGAGAAATGATCTTTTTTGTTTAGTTGATAGTTTTGATGGTAGGGAAATGATTCTAAATATACTTTCAGACATATTGAAAGATATCTTGCTTAGCCATCAATTACCACAAGTATTAGGTACACAATGTTGTTTCCTATAGCACAACTCTAAAAATAGGTTTATGGGTAGAATGTGATGTCAAATGTTACAAAATACGTAGCCAATTTGACAAGTGGTATTAAAGCCAACATGTTATATATTTGAATAGTGAGAACATTATTGTACATGAGGGAGAAATTGTTGCATACACAATACGGTAATAAAATAAGTATTAGGTACACAATGCCATGTCGTTTCTTATCATCGCTCTAAAAGAAGTTTACAAGTGCGAGTTTGATGTCGAATACTATAAAATATATAGTAAAAACTTTTCTTAATTAACACTAATTGATTATAAGAGAAATAGTAAAATAGGGTCCAACAAGTGTCATTGGTGTCATTGGTTTGAGGAGTGGGAACCGCTAGAGAGAAATCGTTGAGTACACAATACCACAGTGAAGTCTTTTTCTACACCAATTAATTTTAGAAGAGATTGAGAAATAAATAAAAGTACTTAAGAAGGAAAAATGGTATAGTTATTGACAATTATTATATTAACATTTTCTCACATACTAAACGCAAATAATTACGTGGACCTCTTTCATATCTGATAACAACCATCAAACTTAAGAGCAACCTCATAGCCGTCAACCATCAGATCAGCCCTATAACGAACGTGGTTCGGAGTTACAATGTCAATGTCTTAGTTGGTTAGACCTCGTGAAGTAAATAAGAAATGAAGGAACAAGAATCAAGCTGGTTTCGGCTAGTTTTTTATTTTTTGAGATTTTTTAGTTGTTTTAGGACAAGTTTGAGATATAGTTTTTTTAACATTTTTTGCTTTCTTAGTTTTTGCTTTTTTTTTTGTTTTTTAGTAACTTTTTTTTGCTGTTTGATCAAAGTTTTATGCTGTTCTGATTCTTCTTGACGAGAAAAGTTCAAAAATATAAAAAAATTCATTAAAGACAAAAAATATATTTTATATAGTTCTTTTGGAATACAATTGCTTTTTTTTTTTTTTTTATCGTCTTTATTGTACTTTTTTTCAAATTAGATAATTTTTTTTTATACTTTTGGACTTCTCTCATCAAGAGGGACTGAAAAAATATACAATTTTGATCAAACGGCGAAAAATGTATACTTAAAAAAAATTGAAAATCAAAAAATTAAAATAAACAACAACAAAAAACAATAACCCGAACTGAGAGTTTTCAAGAATTTCGTTTTTAATGAACTTTTTTTATCGTTTGATCAAAATTTTGTGTTTTTATGGTTCCTCTTGATGAGAAGAATCTGAAAATTTATTTATTTATTTATTAAATTTAGAAAAAAATCCATTAAAAACAAAATTTTTTTTGCTAATTTGTTGAGTAAACATGATTTTTAATTGTCTTTAGTGATTTTTTTAAAAATTTTGAATAAATTTTTAATATTTTCAGGTGATTTTCTTGTCAAGATAAACCAAAAAATTATAATATTTTTTTATCAAACTTGGGGAAAAAATTTCTAAAGATGAAGAAATTCGAAAACAAAAACAGCTAAAAAATATCAAAAAAAAGTCTGGTCAAACAATGAATAAACTGTTTTTTTTGGCAACCAATGGTTAATAGTATTTAATTTATTATCACTCACTCCTGAGACTAAAGGTTTAAGTGCGGTCCGTCCTTGTTGTCTTTGATATGAGTAGCGCTGAGGCGAGTCCATTAATGGGAACAAAATTCCATAGCCAGTTGTTAGCCAAAATAATAAATAAACAAAGGAGGAAATTACCTTTCCTTGTTTCCATTGTTTTTTGTGTTCCAGGATCCCAATCCATTTGGATGATTCACGCATAGAAACCTTCTACTTTCTGACCTATTCACAGAAATACTCTATAATTTACAAAATCCATGAAGCATGGCATGGGAAATAGCTTCTGCCTTGGAGGGGATGAATAGGACCCCTATATTTGGTATATACACACACAAAAATGTTTGGGACCACGTCCCCATTTTTGGAAATTACCCTTGCCAAATGAATGGTGATCATTCGGATCCCAAAAATCACAAAACCATATATATATATATATATATATATATATAATAATGAAAAATGAACAGAGATGGCTAGATTACACTTTGCACCCCTTCAATTTTATTTAAGTTTATTTTGCATCCTTCACTTCTAATTAAATTAGACAACTTCTAACACTTAGATCAAGAGCCAATATAGCTCATTTGCTCACCTTATGTCCACTTAAGATCCACATGGTCTCTTTCCTTCACATTACACGAAATTTTTTTCACTAAGTTAACTAGAAAAAAGAATATGCAAAATTGCATTTCCCGTTGATTTTTTTGTGTCTTTGCAAATCGAAGACCCAAACATGGCTTTAGCTTTCCTTTTCAAGAAAATGATATTTACACTCCCCTATTAACTTCCCATTGTGAGAAGCTAGAAGCCTAAAAGACCAAAAAAATAATAACAATTGTGAGAGGTTCAAAATGAAGTGTGAAACAAGTTCATTTTTTTGGTAACTATTAAACCAAAAATGATGAATTTCTTTGACATATATAGAATCATTTGCTTCTCATTTCTCCGATCGAAGAAGAAATTGCCTCTTTTGCAAGAATAGAAGAATTAAGAGGCATGATATCTATAAACAATATATTTATTAACAGTATTGCCATTGTCACCTCATTCTTGAGATGATTTTATATAAAAATAGTGTTTTCCAAGAATTAATTTGTGCCTTTATATTATTTTCCTACTTCCAGAACTATCTTTTCTACTTCCAGTCTCAAGCGGCCAATTTGCACGCACCAAAACTGCAATCACGAGATCGAAGCAACGAATATCAAAGCCCAATAAAGATCAAGTTTGGACCATGCTCAAACTGATTAAGAAGAATTGTTGTGGTTGGGCTCTGAATGGGGTTGCTGTGAGGTAAAATTACAGTTGTATTTAGATCAAGAATTATAAGAGGGAATATTTTTAGAGAGTTTTTTCTTTTTTCTTTTTTATCAAATTCTTGATCCGAACGTAACCCTACTGATTTGGGAAAAAATATTTATCTATCAATATTCTAAGGCAGGTACCTCGTCAAGAGATCACGTCGCCATAACACTAACATAGTCCTGGTCGCCCATCGCATTATCATCAGTAGACCACCTCGCCGATGGGTATAAGCCCTTCTCTAGATCGCCTTTAGGCTAGGTCGTTTATGTCGCCAGACCAGAGATCATCTCTAGAAAGGCTCTATCTCCACAAGAACTCTGCCTACTCAGGAGTCCTTCTTGGTCACTCCTCCGCCTGGTTAGAGTCTGCCTCCACAAGGATTCCACCTATACAAGGAAACTATCTCCATCACAACTCCTACGATTGCAGATTGTTCTACACATGGTAATTTCCTATGATCACTTCGGTATCTCAGGGATATACTTTCCAAACATAGTTATCCGAAGATCTTGCCTAAATATTCTCACACGGATCTCTATCCTACACCTATATAAAGGTTGCTCCCCCATTTTACTGAGGTACAACAATTTTAACCCTTAAATACATGCATCTATAGCTCTGTCTTTACATTGCTTTTCTCATGCTTGCCTTGATCTGATTCACATACCAGTGGGGTTTTAAGCGGCCTCACCCCGGCTGGTCACATTTGTTCATCTACATAGGTCGCCCGAGTTGTTGTTGAGGTCCAGAATTGAGGTGAAAGAGCAATTCTGACTGTTGGTTGCTTGCCCCAATTTTATACCACAACAGTTTGACGCTGTCTATGGGAGCGATAGTTCTCAATATTTTATTCACCTACGCAATCGTTTGGTACCTAGACCAACTGCCAGCAGTGCTTTGAATTACAGAGCTCATTCAATGGCCAATATCATCCAGGCTCCAGATCGAGATGGTCTCCACCGTGAGATGCACGATATAGCAGAGAATATAAGGATCATGAACGAAAATAACGTCTGCCTAATATAACACCTCACCACTAACAACCCCCCACCCCCTCCTACAGTACCCATTCTAGAAGTTCAATGATCTCGCAACTCTCAACGTTCGGGCAACGATGAATCCCAAAGCCATCAAAGTATAGGCCAGGCACGTTCGAACAGAAATCGGCAACGTCGATCACCAAGTCCCCGTCCTGAATGAGAAAACCCTTCCTCCTCACCAGAATCCCGATCATCCAGCAAGACTCCAAGAGTGAAAGGCGAGGAAATTAGAAGAAGAGGAAGATCATCTCGCCGAGATAATTGAGCACCCAGATGCCGAGATAAATCCACTATTCAGAAGATCAGGGACCTCGACACCCGTATTGACACCATCAATACAAGTGCGAGTGTGCCAGTGACCGTGAATACTTTGATCAAACAAACTGAACTTCCATTCATAAAAAAAGTAATGAAGATCAGAGTCTCATCCAGATTCAAGTTGCCTACTCAACTCGAGGTCTATGAAGGAAAGACAGATTCTATGGACCACCTGGATTCGTACAAGAACCTGATGTCGCTCCTGGGATATTCTGACGAAGTAATGTGTAAAGTTTTCTTCATTACCCTAAATGGGCCGGTGAGGTCATGGTTTAGAAAGCTATCTCTGGGAACCATTGACTCATTTGGTGACCTGGGCAGGTTCTTTGTTGCCAATTTCATGAGCTGCAGGGCCAGGCGAAAGAATACCTCCCACCTCATCACAGTCCACCAGAAAGATGGGGAGAGCTTGAAAGACTATGTCAAGCGATTCAACCAGGTTATTCTAGAAATAAAGGACCCCAGTGATACGATGGTGATTATGGAAATGATGGAGGGACTTCACCCAGGCCCACTATTTGACTCCCTCTCCAAGAATGTCCCAAAAATCTTGTCAACACTACAGAGCACGGATGGCAAGAATATTGTAGCAGAAGAGTTAGCTAAGGTCAAACGAAGGAGGCGAGGAAATGATGATCACCTCGCCCAATGATTTTCACCTAGTCCATAGTTCTCATCTTGCCCATCACTCCGATGATAAGAAAAACTTGAGGATGAGGTGAACTTGATGTGGTGAACCTGAGTTGAGGATGAGGTGACCAGGCCAGAAAATTATTGGTTGAAGGAAATGAATGGAAGGGGCACTACCTCACCCATGAAACGTTGAGCATTTGGAGAAGTATTACCAGTGAATTTTCTAGTCGCCATGAGAAGAGGATTGCCTGTGCTACGGGACGTCACCATTCTCATAATCGTCGGTCTCCATGTATGATTATAATCGCCAACCTAATTGTAATAATCACCAAGCTCTCAGATAAGTAATAAAATTTCTCCAATTTTATTTTTTTGCCATTATTCGCCGTGAGTTGTCACCAAGTGCAAGTTTTATTTTGCCTATATCAAGAACGCCCATTCATCGCAAGATGATAAGGCGTCTTGATCGCTATTATGGATATCACCTATATCAAGATCGTCAATGTGAATGTCGCCAATATCAAAAACGCCCATTCATCGTAGGATGATAAGGCATTTTGATTGCCATTATAGATGTCTCCATTATCAAAGACACGCCATTAATACATGTCCACGTCATCAGGAGGCTATTATTTTGTCTGTTACTCGAAGATCCCAAGTGTTTCACCTCGGGATCTCGAGTAAAAGGGCTACTGATGTGGAGAAAAATATCCATCTATCTATATTCTAAGGTAGGTACCTCGCCAAGAGATCACGTCGCCATAACACTAACATAGTCTTGGTCGCCCATCACATTATCATTAGTGGACCACCTCGCCGATGGGTACAAGTCTTTCTTTAGGTCGCCTTTAGGCGATGTTGTTTATGTCGCTAGACTAGACACCATCTCTAGAAGGGCTCTATCTCCGCAAGAACTCCGCCTACTCAGGAGTCCTTCTTGGTCACTCCTCCGCTTGGTTAGATTCTGCCTCCACAAGGATTCTACCTCTACAAGGAAACTATCTCCACCACAACTCCTACGATTGCAGATTGTTCTACACGTGATAATCTCCTATGATCACTTCGGTATCTCAGGGATATACTTTCCAAACATAGTTATCCGAAGATCTTGCCTAAATATCCTCACACAGATCTCTATCCTACACCTATGTAAAGACAGCCCCCTCATCTTATTGAGGTACAACAATTTAACCCTTAACTACATGCATCTATACCTCTATTTTACATTATTTTTCTCGTGCTTGTCTCGATTTGATTCGCACGTCAGAGGAATTTTGAGCGACCTAACCCCAGCCGATCACGTTTGTTCATCTACGCAGGTCGCACGAGTTGTTGTCGAGGTGAAAGAGCTATTACGTCTACTAGTTGCTAACCCCAGTTTTATACCACAACAGTTTGGCGCCGCCTATTGGAATGGCAATTCTCAACATTCTATTCACCTACACAGTCGTTTGGTACCTAGATCAAGTGCTCTTTGGATTACATATCTCATTCAATGGCCAATACTAGCCAGACTCTAGATCTAGAGGGTCTCCACTTTGAGATGCATGGTATAGCAGAGCAGATAAGGATCATGAACGAAAATAATGCCCGCCTAATACAACATCTCACTACTAATAACCCCTCATTCCCTCCTATAGTACCTATTCTAGAAGTTCAACAATCTCGCTACTCTCAATGTTCACTCTCAATGTTCGGGCGACGATGAATCCCGAAGCCATCAAAGTAAAGCCAGAGCACGTTCGAACAGAAACCGGCGACGTCGATCACCAAGTCCCCATCTCAAACGAGAAAGCCCTTCCTCCTCATCAGAATCCCGATCATCCAATAGGACTCCCAGAGTGGAGGCTATTATTTTGTTTTTTATTGGAGATCCCAAGTGTTTTACGTCGGCATCTCGAGTAGGAGAGCTACTGATGTGGAGAAAAATATCCATTTATCGATATTCTAAGGCAGGTACCTCGCCAAGAGATCACGTTGATATATCACAAACATAGTACTGGTCGCCCATCGCATTATCATAAGTGGACCACCTCACCGATCTTTCTCCAGCTCGCCTTTAGGCGATGTCGTTTATGTCGCCAGACCAGAGATCATCTCTAGAAAGACTCTATCTCCACAAGAACTTCGCCTACTCAGGAGTCCTTCTTGGTCACTCCTCCACCTGGTTAGGGTTCGCCTCCACAATGATTCCACCTTTACAAGGAAAATATCTTCATCACAACTCTTACGATTGCAAATTGTTCTACACATGATAATCTCCTCTGATCACTCCGGTATCTCAGGGATATACTTTCCAAACATAGTTATCCAAAGATCTTGTCTAAATATCCTCACATGGATCTCTATCCTACACTTATATAAAGGCCGATCCCCTATCTTATTGAGGTACAACAATTTAACCCTTAAATACATGCATCTATAGCTCTGTCTTTACATTATTTTTCTCATGCTTGTCTTGGTCTGATTCGCACGTCAGAGGGATTTTAAGATACCTAATTCCATCCGGTCACGTTTGTTCATCTGCGCAGGTCGTACAAGTTGTTTTCGAGATCCTAAACCAAGGTGAAAGAGCTATTATGACTTTTGGTTGCTCACCCCAATTTTATACCACAACAATTTGGCGGTGTTTGTGGGAACGACAATTCTCAATATTCTATTCACCTACGCAATCATTTGGTACCTAGACCAAGTGTCAGCAGCTCTTTGGATTACATAGCTTATTCAATGGTCAATACTAGCCAAGCTCTAGATCTAAAGGGTCTCCACTTTGAGATGCATGGTATAGCAGAGCAGATAAGGATCATGAATGAAAACAACGCCCGCCTAATACAACATTTCACTACTAACAACCCCCCACTCCCTCCTACAGTACCCATTCTAGAAGTTCAACGATCTCGCCACTCTCAATGTTCGGGAGACGATGAATTCCAAAGCCATCAAAGTATAGCCCGAGCAAGGTCGATTAGAAACCAGCAATGTCGATCACCAAGTCCCTGTTCCAGATGAGAAAGCCCTTCCTACTCATCAGAATCCCGATCATCCAATAGGACTCCCTTAGTGTACGGCGAGAGAATTAGAAGAAGAAGAAGATCACATCACCGAGATAATCGAGCACCCAGACGTCGAGATAAATCCATAATTCAGAAGATCAAGGACCTCAATGCCCGTATTGATGCCATCAGTACAAGTGCGAGTGCACCAGTGTCCATGAATGCTTTGATCAAACAGACTGAACCTCCATTCACAAAAAAGGTAATGAAGACCAGTGTCTCCTCCAAATTCAAGTTGCCTACTCAGCTCAGGATCTATAAAGGAAAGACAGATCTTATCGACCACCTTGATTCGTACAAGAACCTGATGACACTCCTAAGATATTCTAACGAGGTAATGTGTAAAGATTTCTCCGCTACCATAAATTGGCCAGCGTGATCATGGTTCAGAAAGCTATCTCCGGGAACCATTGACTCATTTGGCAACCTGAGCAAGCTCTTCGTCGCCAATTTCATGAGCTATAGGACCAGGAAAAAGAACGCCTCCCACCTCATCATAGTCTTCCAGAAAGATGGGGAGAGCTTGAAAGACTATGTCAAGCGGTTCAACCAAGTTGTTTTAGAAATAGAGGACCTTAGTAATAAGATGGTGATTATGGCAATGATGGAGGGACTTCGCCTAAGCCCACTATTTGACTCCCTCTCCAAGAATGTCCCAAAAATCTTGTCAACACTACAGAGCAAGGCTGACAAGTATATTGTAGCACAAGAGTTAGCTAAGGCCAATTGAAGGAGGTGAGGAAATGATGACCATAAAAGTAAGGTGTTCACCTTGCCCAATGATTTTCACCTAGCCCATAGTTCTCATCTCGCTCATCACTCTGACGATGAGATGGACTTGAGAATGAGGTGAACTTGATGTGGTGAACCTGAGTTGGGGATAAGGTGACCAGGCCAGGAACATATTGGCTAGAGGACGTGAATGGAAGGGCACAACCTCACCCATGGAACGCCGAGCATTTGGAGAAGTATTACAAGTGAATCTTTTAGTTGCCATGAGAAGAGGATCGCCTGTACTGTGGGATGTCACCATTCTCAAAATTGGCAGCCTCCATGTATAATTACAGTCGCCAACTTAATTGTAATGATCACTAAGCTCTCAAATAAGTGATAAAATTTCTCTAATTTGATTTTTTTGCCATTATTAGTCGTGAGTTGTCACCAAGTGCAGGTTTTATTTTGCCTATATCACGAATGCTCATTCATCACAAGATGATAAGGCATCTTGATCGTCATTATGGATATCGCCTATATCAAGATCGCCATTGTGAATGTCGCCAATATCAAGAACAACCATTCATTACGATACGATAAGGCGTCTTGACCGCCATTGTGGATGTCGCCATAATCGAAAACGTCTATTCCTTACGATATGTAAGGAGTCTTGATCTCCATTGTGAATGTCGTCATAATCAAGAACGTTCATTTATTACGATATGATAAAACGTCTTGATCGCCATTATGAAATACATGCCATTCATACATGTTCACGTCATTAGGAGGCTATTATTTTGTTTGTTACTCGGAGATAGATCCCAAGTATATTACCTCGGTATCTCGAGTAGGAGGGCTTCTGATGTGGGAAAAAATATCCATCTATCTATATTCTAAGACAGATACCTCGCTAAGAGATCACGTTGCCATAACACTAACATAGTCCTGGTTGCCCATCGTATTATCATTAGTGAACCACCTCACCGATGGGTACAAGCCTTTCTCTAGATCTCCTTTAGGCTAGGTCGTTTATGTCGCCAGACTAGAGATCATCTCCAGAAAGGCTATATCTCCACAAGAACTCCACCTACTTAGGAGTCCTTCTTGGTCACTCTTTCGCCTGGTTAGAGTCCGCCTCCAAAAGGATTCCACCTCTACAAGGAAATTATCTCCATCACATCTCCTACAATTGCAAATTGTTCTACACGTGGTAATCTCCTATGATCACTCTAGTATCTCAAGGATATACTTCCCAAACATAGTTATCCGAAGATCTTGCCTAAATATCCTCACATGAATCTCTATCCTATACCTATATAAAGGCCGTTCTCCCATCTTATTGAGGTACAACAATTTAACCCTTAAATACATGCATCTATAGCTTTGTCTTTACATTGCTTTTCTCATGCTTACCTTGGTCTGATTCGCACATCGAAGGGATTTTGAGCGGCCTCACCCCGGCCAATCACATTGCCTGAAGGATCATATCACCCTATCACCACTACAAGCCTGATCACCCATGGCTCCTCGTCACTAATTGCTTATTTCACCAGTACACCGAGGGATGCTATCTAATCTCTATATCGCCAATAGGCGAGGTGGGTTACTTCGCCTTATCAAAGACCAACCCCATGAGTACTCTTCCTCTCTAAGGAGTCTACCACCGCGAGACTCCTCCATCACTCTGCCTGATCAGAGTCCGCTTCTATGAGGATTCCACCTCTACAAGGGAACTATCTCCATTAGACTCCAACTCCATCACGACTCTTATAATTGCGGATTGCTTTCTAAATGGAAACCTTCTATATTATCTCCAAAATTATTAGGATATTCTTCCATACTTATCCTTTTGAGGATCTTGTTGTTATACACTGACACAACCCATTGCTCTATCTGTATAAAGATTGCTCTCCCGTTATAAAAAGGTACGCTGAATAGAGGCCTCATAGACACTTTTCCTATTGTGCTCGCCCATATAGCATTTGATTATCTCCTAGTTGCCTTTGTCTAATTCACACGCCGGAGGGGTTTTCAGAAGCCTCACCCCGACCGATTTCATTTGTTCTATTCTATGCAGGTCGCCCAAGTACTTGCCAAGGTTCAGTGCTGAGACTGAGGAGCAATTTTGACTGTTGATTGCTCGTATAACAGTTTGGCGCCATTTGTAGGAACGACAATTCTCATTATTCTATGCACCTACGCAATCGCTTACCGAGACCAAGTGCCAACAAGCCTCTAGACAATAGATCTCACCCGTTTGTTCCTGTCCAGTTTTCTTCTTACCCTCTGTTCCATCTTGATTTTAACCACTTTAGAGATCGATTTAGACAATTCTTATTAGAGATAAAAATAAAAAGTATATATATATATATAAATAACAAAAATACTAACAATTAATAAGTAAACACACTAATAGCTTGCGAAAAAATACTTTTTTCAAATGAAAAGTCTCTTCGGGCAATATTTATTTAGTCATGTTCAGGGAAGAGTACATGTAATAATACATGTGTCAATAATTAAACAAAACAAAAAAAGAAAAAAAAATTGATGAAAAAAATAATAAACAAAACTAATTAAAAAAATAAACAAAACTAATAAAATAAAATAAATAAACTAAATAAATATTAAACAAAACTGAAAAAACAAGCGCAAGGATAGTCTGACTGGGTTGTAATTTCAAGGGAGAGGGAGGGTATAAAAGTAATTGTCTTGGGGGGAAGAGGGCGGTGTGTGTGTGTGGAAGCAATTTACTTGGATTATTTGGGTTTTCCTTTCTTCTTTTTTTATAAGTAGATTATTTGAGTGTTGTTTGGTAATGTTACTAATTGGCTTTATGACTTTGATTTATGCAAGAGAGAGATGGTGGTTATGACGCTAAGGCTTTGTGGAAAAGAGAGAGATGTACTTGTAACTTTTTGGTGTTGTGAAGATGGCCTCTGCCATTAATAGTACCTAAAGTGAAGAGAGAGAGAGAGAGAGAGAGAGACGAGGTGGGGTGGGTGTGTCCTGGGTATGAAGAGTGATGTGAGATAAAATCACCACCTGCTTATGGTTTAAGGAGGTCACGTTACCTGAATGGACCACGTCGCCAACTTTAATCTTGGTCTCCTATGAACTTAATCGAGCGTCTTGGACGACCTTGCCTTCAGTGCTCACGTCGCCAATCTCTGTGAGCTAGCTACTTATTCTTCACCTCACCAATGGATGTGGTTGATTACCTCGCCTTCCCAGAGACTCCATCTCCCTGAGACTTCTACCCCACCACGTCGCCTATCATTGCGATTTGTTCTCCAATTGGCATCTCCCTATTTTATCTCTGATATCCGTGGGATCTCTTTTCATACTTATCCATTCGAGGATTATGCCATGATCTTCTCACACGACTCTCCATTCCCCATCTATAAAAAGGTCATTCCCCCCATCATAAAAAGGTATGACTAAAATCCTTACTCACTTTGAGAGCTCTAGTACTTTGTTTTATCTGGCTTATTTGCCTTGGTCTGATTTCCATGCTGGAAGAGTTTTAAGCGGTCTTGCCCCGGCCGATCACGTTTGTTCCCTTGCGCAGATTTCCCGAGCCATTGCTGAGGGCAAGTGCTGAGGTCACGAGCAATTCTAACTGTTGGTTGCTCGCTCCCAAATTTCTACCACAATAGTTTGGTATCGTCTATAGGAATGACAGTTCTAAATACCTTATGAACCTGCGTAGCTGATTATTATCTAAACTAAGCACCAATAGACCTTTAGATAATAGAGCACACTCAATGGCTAACACCAGTTAAGCTCCAGATCTTGAGGGCCTACACCATGAGATGCATGGGATTGGCGAGCAGATCAGGATCATGAAAGAGAATAATGTCTGCCTGATACAGCACCTCGCCACAAACAATCTGTCCTCTTTTCCAAAAGAAGTTGATCAATATCGCCGTCCTCATCGATTAGGTGATCGTGAGTCTCAGAGTCGCCAAAGTACAGGTTGGGCGAGTTCGGCCAAAAATCGGCAACGCTGATCACCAAGCTTACACTTTAGACGAGAAATAAGTTTTATTTCGTCGGAGTCTCAGTCATCTAGCCAGACTCATGAAATAGAGGGCGATGAGACTAGGAGAAGGGGAAGGTCACCTCGCCGAGATGACCAGATGTCGAGATAATTTCACCACTCATAGGATGGATGCTAAGATTGATGCCATCAACACAGGTGCGTATGCACTAGTTACTGTGGACGCTTTAATACGACAAACATAGCATTCATTCACATATAGAGTAATGAGGACCAAGGTTTCATTTAAGTTCAAACTACCATTTCAGATGGGGGTATATGAAGGGAAGACCAATTCGATGGACCGCCTAGACTCATATAGGAACCTGATGACAGTCTAGGGATACTCATACGAGGTGATGTGCAAAGCCTTCTTGGCAACCTTGAAGGGTTCGACAAGAACATGATTGAGAAAGTTAACTCCGAGGACTATCGACTCATTTGGCGACCTGTGTAGACTCTTTGTCACCAATTTAATGATTTGCAAGGTCATATAGAAAAATATTTCTCACCTTTTCACAATCCACCAGAAAGAAGGGGAGAGCCTGGAAGACTACGTTAAGCGATTCAACCAAATAGTGTTGGAGGTGGAGGACCCCAATGATGAAATGGTGATTATAACGATGATGGAAGGACTCTGCCAAGGACCACTGTTCGATTCTCTCTCCAAGAATGTTCCATAGACCCAGTCGACACTCTAGAGCAAAGCCAACAAATACATCACCACAGAAGAACTGATCGAGGCCAAGCACAAAAGGCATGGAAGGGATGATCACAAAAAAAGGAGCCTGACACCAAGTGAGTTGACTACAAGGATGAGGTAAAGAATAAGAGATTAGATCGAGATACTAGAAAACAGATCAATGACAAACTCCCCTGTACCCTACCTCGCGTGATCGGATCTGATTTGACCTCCTCTCAATACTCCTATAGCTCAGGTGCTCATGGAGATCAAGAACAAAATATTCATAAAATGGCCAAGGAAGATCAAGACTAAACCCCTCACGAGAAACAAAAACAAGT
>BRYE01000003.1:14918556-14921056 GCA_030159115.1 Actinidia arguta var. hypoleuca | reverse complement strand
TGGTAAATCAAGTGCAAGGGGATTACCTTGCCAAGGATCTCTGAATGGTGACTTATCTGGATGAGGTGAAGGCTGTGTCAATGAAGATTAGAAACTTTAAGTTTCTCCAAATTCCTAAAGAGGAGAATAAGAAGGCTGATGCTCTGGCTAATCTCGGCTAAGCCTTTGATTTCATCTCGAACAAGAATATACCTCTTGAATTCTTGCCAAACCCAAGTATTAAGATCTCCAAAATCATTTGTCAAGTAGTCGTCGATCCGACGTGGATGAATGACATTACTGCATACCTCCGTGATGGAACACTGCCATCAGACAAGCTCTAAGTACGCCGGTTGTAGTACCAATCAGCCAGATTTTGCTTCATCCAAGGAACTTTGTACAAGATATCTTTATCGGGGCCACTCTTGAGATGTCTCCGACCAAAGGAAGCGGACTATGTACTTAGGAAAATCCATGAAGGCATCTATGGAAATCACTTCAGAGCGAGATCATTGGTCAGGAAGGTTGTTCGCCAAGTGTATTTCTATCCTCAGATGGAGTGAGATGCCATGACGTTCACTCAAAAATGTGACAAGTGCCAGAGATTTGCTCTGGTGAGTCATTTCCCTTATACCGAGATGGTGCTAATGACCAACCCATGGCTATTTGCTCAATAAGGGATTGATATACTTGAACCTCTTCCTCAAGCTCCATTGCAGAACATGTTCTTGATTGTTGTCATAGATTACTTCACAAAGTGGATAGAAGCCGAACCTTTTGCCAAAATCACTGAGAGGAACACCAAAAATTTTGTTTGGAAGAACATCGTTTGTCAATTTAGAATTCTCAAGGTTATCATCTTAGACAACGTGAAGCAATTCAACAATAATGGATTCAAACTGTTTTGCTTGGGCCTCGCCATCTCCAACCATTTCTCCTCACCTGGTCATCCTCAAGCAAATAGACAAGTGGAAGTCACCAACAGAACAATCCTTGGGAATCTAAAGTGCTAGACTCAAGCAAAATAACTAGAAATCATAAAGTATAGGCCAAATGAAAAGTATGACTTTGTTTGATTTGCTATTTCCACAAGCTTGGTTATCACATCCATCTACCTACCAACTCATATAATCCCTATATCGAAGTCAAAAATTCAATACAACAATCGTACGAGAATCATCAGAATAGGACATGTATGCATATAGATTCATGAGCTTCGACATGAAACCTCACTAGGTGAATCACTCAACAATGAAATCACTCGAGTTCTACGGTTTCATCCCCAACAAGCATGTATGAGTAAACATAAGAAATGAATCAATTATTAACTTGCTTGCACTAAAATGAAAAATGATAAACACAAATAACACAAAATTAGAATAAGATTCACATAGTCATCGCAAAACACCTTCTACCAATATAAATAAATCGTCAAAAAGAAGTTAACAAGGTCTTTTTAGATTGTAATGGCCATAGGTAAACCAAATTGACATGCAAAGGTGGCCAAAATATTGTTTGGTAAGACTACCCGTCACCGTTGCCCCTAACTCTCTCAAAAAAATAATTAAGCATCCGCTTTATCTACACATTCTCCTTCCTCACCCTCTTTTGCTCCACCAAGTTATCATTTTTTGGTGGCAGAAATATAATGTTGAGCCAATCGTATAATATTTTTTTTCTTTTTTTTTCAATTTTTTTATTTTTTCAGAACATGCCTTCACTACCAGTAGTGGGCAAAACTTAAAAAAAAAATTAAACTTTGACCCCCTATATTCTAGTTCTCTCAAGTTTTGACCCTATAGTCACGATTTCCACTATAATCATGCCACCATCACTCCATCTCGACACTCAAGGTTATCCTGGGCTATAAAATGAAATGATAACAGAGTGTAAGTCTCAAATTAGGTACAAGGGACTAATTTATCAATTTTGTGGTCTTATTTTCAAATGAATGTCTTTGTCTCATTCTCCATTTTAACAATTTGTTCAAAATTGGTACAATGTGCAACATGTATATGCTCATGTTATGATCAATGCGAAAGATGAATAAATTAATTTCCCAAAATGAAGATAGTAGACCCAAAATTTTAACATTGGTGTTCTACAAATCTCCACTCTATCTTATGCATTACACAAACATGTAAAGACTCAACTCGCAACTATATCATGTATGTGGACTTATGGCAACAATATATGAACTCATGGCATCAAATCAACATGTGAATGATCAAATAAGCTTAAAGGACATACATAATTTAGGCTAAACATTCAATTTGCTCAACCATGCTTATAATATTCAGAAAAAAATGCCTTCAGTCCCACAAATGCCATGGCAAGCTTCCCACCCCCCAACTTAAATATTGCATTGTCCTTAATGCATAAAAACAAGTACAAAAAATAAAAAAGGATGAGAATACGATACCGCCGCGATGCTTTAACAAAAAAAATCTTTCCGTAAAATACGGACTTTCTAGACAAAAATTGCATTAGAAACAAATAAAAATAAAATGAAAACAAGAAA
>BRYE01000003.1:14911056-14913556 GCA_030159115.1 Actinidia arguta var. hypoleuca | reverse complement strand
TCGAAACTCCCATATATGTATTAGTCATTGGGCAGCAACAATGTATTAATATGGCATTCAGTTGCACTCAAAGAGAGCCCCCACAATGTTTCAGTGGATTATAACAAATGATTTCAAGCATCTTAAAACAATAGCTTCAGATAATTAAACCTACACAAAGATTACAACTTATTTCTCATCAATTATGAAAAACAAGGAAAACAAGAACGAATACATAAAAAGAAAGATAACAGGTAGACTACATTATGGATATAGAATATTTTCCGAAGCACTAAAAAGAAATATCAAATTAAATACCAAAACCCATCAAGCTGAAATATTTAATCAAGAAAGCAACCCGTATTTTGGGAAATTGAGTTTTATTTTTTGAAAGTTCAAAAATATGCGTTTATCAAATTTGAAAATAAAAAGCATTCTTCCACATAATAAAAATGTGACTATATCAGATTTATCATTTGAATATAGAATACAGTCATCTAACACAGCATCGTATCATCCATAAATGCAAAACATCTCATTGATTCAAGCATCCGTATAAACTTAACTGTTTCGTTTGTCTTTTGAAAAGAATTTAATCATTCCTTGTCTTAAGAGTAGCAATTGATAGTTTCACTAAACCCAACAGAGTTGATCTAACCATGCAAGCCTAAGTGACTATTTGACTTAAACACGGTAGGAAAAAAAAACATAGAGAAACCACACAAAATAAACTGGCTTATCACCCTATGTTTCTAAGATAATTGGTGGGGAAAAATTTTAAATCTCAAAAATATGCCGAAAAAACCCCGACCCTCGGTTATGAATCAGTTTAGGGTCCCAGTCTCCAAGTGTCCATAACCGTGCAAATTCATGAAATTGTAAAACGCACAGATGGACCTGTTTACTCCTCTAAGGCTGAATTTGGATCGAGGATTTAGGAAAGGGTTTGTAGAGGGGAAAGAAGAGTAACAAAAAAATATTAAATCTGAACCGTTGGATCCATCATCTTTTCCCTTTCCTTTTTCTTTTCTTCCACCAAATACTTAATCCAAATACAGCTTAAATGCTTCAGCAAGCATGAGCAGACGGGGTCATGAACTTGAACCTAAAATCTTCTTACGTTTCCATGTAGCACTGAATTAGGTAGAGTACCTAATTATTCGGTTGGTGATACATGGTTTGCTTATATTTTGCAGGCCACAAAACAAGTTTCGCACGCAATCAATAGAAGAAGACTAATCACTATTCTTCTAAATTCATAGGTGACCAAATTTACATCTATTTTTACGCGCACGCTGTTAAATTAAACTTGGCAAGAAACACAAAGAGCAAATTGGATTTTATCATTGTAAACTCAATCTAATTTCCAGATCGTATTTCAAAACCTACAAACATGATACCACAGCTCCCACCTGTTTGACTGCACATAATTCTTCTTCTAATTCAGTGTTTTATATATGAACAATTCTGGTTCTAGTTTCTGAATTGAAAAGTTTATGGTTGTTTTGTTTCATCAACTTAATATAATACGAATCGTTCATATGGATTTTTGATATTTTTAGATAAAAAATTAATGCATTTAACCTTGAGTGGAATTTACCATTTTTTTCTTTTGAGGGGTGGGTGCCTTGAATGGCAAAAGCCTCAACGGCCCAATTGTAATGATTTCCATGTAGGCTTCAACACTGCCCGCGAACCATGTTTGTTGCAGTAATTTTTACTTTTTTTATTTATTTTTAAATATTGTGTGAGAGTGTTTGTATAACTTTTACTTTTGCTTATGGGTTAAAAATAATTTTAATTTTTTTTAAAAAAATAATAATTTTTGAAAGCCTCATTTTTAAAAATTTTAAGTTTTTATTTTTAAATAAATAATTTTAATATAAATTCCGCTAAAACAAACCCCTCTTGAGATAGGAGGTAACGATGGGGACACGGCTGCCTATTTTCTTTTCATGTGACTTTGGAAAGAAAAGCGAAAAGTAAAGAGAATGGAAATAATATTTTTGATTTTGATTTTGATTTTGATTTTGAAGAGAATATGAAAGAAAAAAAATTACAAGATAGAGATAGAGAGGGTAAAAAAATTGAAAAAAAAGAATAATTTTTACTTGATTTCTCTTGCTTTTTTCCCCCCTTTTCGATCTTCTCCAAGTATTATCCAAACATGGAAGCAATAAAACTTGTTTTCTTTTAATTTCTCCTTCTTTCTCTTAAATACATAAATTAAATTATAAATCCATTTTTGATGAAATTGGTAGTGGACCGCACCTGATCTAGATCCAGAATTTACTGGGATATTGATAGAAAAAATGTGGAAAGAAAAAAATTATAAAACTAATAAATTTCTTTCTTGATTTTTCTTCCATTTTATGCCCAGATTGAGCTAGCTCTCTTTGCGCTAGTTTAGCTACTTGAATTTTTGAATTTTTTTTTTTTTTTGTCTTTAATGGTTTTTTTTAAAGATTGAATTTTATAATTTTTTGGTACATTTTGACGAGAAAAATATAAAAATATTATT
>BRYE01000003.1:14866056-14871056 GCA_030159115.1 Actinidia arguta var. hypoleuca | reverse complement strand
ATTCCCAAGTTGTATAGGATCAGAACTCTTGAATCTGTCAGACTCTGTAAAAAGGGTTCGAACGCCCGTGGTTCGAACACATACGTTCCAACGCATTCTGAGTTCGAACCATCTGTTGTAATTTTCATTCTTTCGCACCACGGTTCATTCCTATAACTCGGGACACGCCCCTAATTTATTGGAATTACATCCAAAGTATTTTTGTTTAGAATTAGCCAATCTTAAAACCTAACAAGCTCCCCCTTTTGCAATTCTATAACAAAACACAAAAAATAAACAAATATAAAAAAATAATGACTGGACAAGACTTGAGCTATAGACAATGAATTAGGCCGGCTCTTCAAACAGTATTTGCAAATATGTCAACCTGTAATCTGCTCACATCTCAAGTAAATATATCAAACGCATGTGTGGAAGAAGATATATATATATATACACACTAGTAATTGCCCGTGCCCATAGTCACTACGCAAAAAAAGTTTAAAAATATCAAACTGGAGAAAATTAATTTTGAGTCTTAAAAAAAAACTATTTTACACTGATTAAATGATTTACAAATAAAAGTCTTCAAATTTTGCATTTTATCTTCTCAGAAAATCTTCAAACACTTCTCAATTGTGAATTTTATAAAGTAGGATCATCACCAACAAAATGACATTAAAGTTTCTTAAACAAAATATAGAAACCTAATCGACAAACCTAAGTGTGCAACAGTAAGAATTAAAAAATGCATCAAGTGGACCAAGCGATCCCTTCCAAAAACTAACAAATTAAAAAAAAAAACTAACAGATTGATCCAATTATTTTAAAAACTAACAAATTAAAAAAAAACAGAACAAAGATGCACAGAGTGATTCAACCAATAAACAAAAGAGTATCAGTGTAGAGAAAAAAGCAACACCAACTAAAATATGTGCGGTGGAGGCCAGGTTCACCAACTCTTTTTTTCACTAACAGTGAAACTGTCGTGAAGTTCTATTCAAAATGGCACCCACCTGGCAAAAAAAAAAAAAAAATCTTTCATCAAATATCATGGGCTCGCATGACCTACAAATGATAAGGATGAGAACAAAATAGGAGAGGTAGATAATTACATCTAGGCTACTATCTAAAAAGACTCAAAATCATAGAAGTTAAAATCGAAAAAGCAAAATTTAGAAACAAAAACATATCTTTACAGTCTTTTTAGTTTCTATACACCAATACCAATATCGCATTCATAAGGTCCATGTGTTCATAAGGGCCATGCGAGAATGAGGGAATTGGGTTATTTTTCAGGTCTCGTTTGGGATAACTAAAAAAAAAATTATTTTGATTATTTAAGTAAAGTGGAACAAAAATGCCAAGTAGGGTGTTTGGGATATCCAAAAATATATATTATTTTTTTTTTGTACACCTTTCTCAAATATACCAAATAATTTTTTTAAAAAAAAAAGATCGGAAAAAAATATCGTATCCCAAACAAAGTAAAAAAACACACTAAAATCTTCAAAAAAGAATACAAAAAAAAGAAGCTATATTTCAAAAATAACTTTTCTATTAAAAAAACTGCTTTCAAAAAAATCTATTTAAAAAAAGCACTTTTAAAAAAAAAATGTTTTGGTTTCTCTAATCAAGACAAATCAAAAAAGTTAAAACAAAAAACAAAAATAAAGAGTCTTGACTCATGAAAGAGAAAAGAAGAACAGTCTATAGCAACTTTTATACTTCCAATGAACCATAAATTGCCAACGATTAGGGGTATAGCAACAAAACAAATCCTCATCCCAACGATTAGTGGTTTAGAAAATTCAAACATTCTTCAACATCAATAAGTTTGCCACAACTTAACGGTTTGCAATGAACATAGAGTCCCATCCCCATCTTGCCCAAATATCAAGTTCCATTTACATAAAAAAAAAGAGAGCATATGTTCTCCACTGTAGTTTAAGTAAGGAAACCAGACAAAGAAAACAAACCAAAATGCAATTAAAGAATATATAATAAAAAGTAAATAACTCAACTAAATAACTTACATTAGACAACCCAGTAGTGTAAGAAATAACTCAACTAAACCAAACAAAACTCAACATATCCTTGTCAGGGTCAAATCCAACTCCAATCCAACTCAGGGTCAGAACCCAGATCAGGATTCTTTAGTTTCATGAATAGATTCATAAACAAAAGACCCAAACGCAAGAAAATAAAAATACTTCAGATCAGCAATGTTTGGATCATAGAAAAAAAAAAACAAAGAAAAAAGTTTGGTTACCTGATAAACTTGGTCTTGCGCACAGGCAATCTGGCAGCGAAATCGTTGATAAATTTGTTCACTTCAATTGAAAACCACCAGTTAACAATTCGTTTGACAACTTAAAAAACACAAATCAAAAATGCACAAAATGTATAAATCAAACCAACCAATAAACTGCGCAGAAACTGAAAGAACAAAACATACACAATTTTAAGTTTTTTTTCTCAGCAACCAAACAGGAGAGGGGAGAGAGAGAGAGAGGAACCTGGACCTTTGAGTCCGAACCCGGATCTAAATGCCTCATAACTTCGAGCCCAAACTCTTCAAAAGAGGATATGGAGAAAGAGATGAGGCTCGAAAGAGAGAAAGACGGGTGAGAGAAAGAGAGATGCAGAGAGAGAGAAAGGGTTTGATTTGGGAGGAGATGACTATGATGGTGCAGATAGGTGTAGGTGAGCCGTAATCCTAATAGCAGTCCATCACAACCATCACACCGTGTGAGAGAGAGGTGTGAGAGAGAGTGGACATTGGATACCGTGTGGCACAGTGAGAGTAATTTTGTGGAATGTGAGAGTAAATCTGGACCGTTTTCTTAAAACCAAACCAATCTCAACCGTGGGATTAAGGAAGTGATATTTTTAGAAGGAAAAAAATAATTTCAGGTGAAATTTCAACCGTTGGATCAATTCAAATGGATTTCAACCGTAGATAGCGAGAGATAGATTTTGGATTCAAACGTAGTTTATGATTTATAATATATATATATATATATATATATATATATATATATATATATAAAGATAAAGAAAATAAAATTACTCTCCTTATGGTTGATAAAATATAACCATTAAAAAATTCAACCATTATTTATTAAATACAAGTTCATGCTACTAGACATGAATAATTTCTCCCATTCAATGCAAGATAATAAAATATATGTATATCTCTCCCCCTCACATGATTTTCTCTCTCCATTTTTGTTATGAATTGACAAAGTAAACATGACGGTAAAGGTGGTCAATAAAATAACACCTCAAAATCAATATATGGAAGATGATGTCCAATAAAATCTAACAAGATATCCTCATACGAATGAAAACCAAAAGAAATATAATGGGGATAGATTTCATTTGATCGTTTAAAATAAACTCAAAGAGTCCATTTAAAAAAAATAATAATAGACACATAATCAATAGGATATATATGACCACATGAAACCAACAATTGGTTAGGCTAAAATTTTACATTCCATAATGTAAAGATTTTAACAACTTTGTACTAAGGTGCAAATATCTAGCCATATGCATGCAATGTGTTCTCAGTGAATTCGAAAAATGCAATGGGTATGAAAAGACACTAGCAGAGATAGGGGTTAATAAGATTATTCAAATTCCGAGTCCATCAAAATTCTAAAAGTCAAACCAATTACGTAATAGAGTAAACTCCCTCTTAATGATATACACAAGCATTCAGGAATTGGAGTTTTGTTATTCTTTTGAATATGCTCCCTTTATATATATATAAAAATATATTTTTTATTTTGGTATTGCAATCATTTGGATGCTTTCATTCTATGATGCGTGATACTAATGTTCATCGATTTTCCGTCATGCATAATTTTTGCATGGTTTGAAATAATAAGGGATATATACAATATACGGCCAATTTAGAATAAGAATGACTCAAGAAACTTGAGAATAATTCAAACTAACACAAATCACAATACACGTTCAAGTCATATTTGGCGCACCAAGTGCGCTCAGTGTTAAGCATGACATATGGTTCAACTTTAATCACAATGTATACAAAGATGAAAAAAATCTAAAAATTATGTCATAAAACATATCCTAACAAATTCAAATTTTCAAGGTACCATATCCCAAACCAAGAATATGATCATAGCCATAGGAAAAATAAATAATCATCAAGAACCATCCTATGCTATGTACACATACTTTTATTCTTGAAAGTCAACCCCTTCAAGTTCTCTAGGGGTATGTAATGCATTTAAATCAGATTTTCTAATCCAAACGGTCTTAATTTTTTGTTTATTAGAAGCATGCTGTTTTAGATCATTTAATTGAACACATAATTCTTTGGTTTGAATATGCAAATTATTTTCAAGCTTCCTAGAATATGCATACATAAATGATTTTGTAGTTTTTCGAAGCATAATGCATTTAGACCTGAAATGTCCTACAATCCCACAATGATGACAGGCATGAACAAATCTAGGATTATACGGACTGTTTTGTCTAGCGTTCGAACGTCTCTATCGTGCGTTCGAACATCGATCGTTCGAACCCATTCTGTTGGCGTTCGAACCCTGCAAAACAAAATTACCAGAATAGGGAGGGACGTACCTTTGCGGTTTTACCTGTTTAACCACTTGTGTATTCTTTGAATTTTTTACTTTAATTGTTGTGGTACTCCCTTGTGTTGCTGGAACAAATTTAGTCTTGTGGACCTTTATTGTTTCCTCGTATCCAAGCCCCTTCTTGTCATGTGTTGGTTTTTAAATGTTCCATATATAATCAAATTTCTTAGTGCTTGAATTCAAGATTTTAAAAGTTTCATTGGTTTCAAATAATTCAGCAGTTAATTCAACAACCTTCCTTTCAAGAACCCTATTTTTCATTCAAAATGTTCTTGTCAACTTTCAATTGATTAATCAAGATTTGGTAATCATCAACTTGTTTAACTAAAGCAGATTTTTCTTTTTCAGATTGATGGCCAACCCGTGATTAATTTTACCAAGATTAGCCAT
>BRYE01000003.1:14818556-14821056 GCA_030159115.1 Actinidia arguta var. hypoleuca | reverse complement strand
GGCCTCTAAGAGCATCACTAACAGCTTCCCTTCTAGACACATTAGGAAGTGAAATACAAAAAACTCTCCCAAACAATTCCCTTATTTGACCCCTATCTTATTTCCTGCTAAGTGGCCCCCTACGCTTGGGAAATAACTGTTCGCTCCTAGGTCTTTTTTTTTTTTTTTTCCCACTCCTTAACATTGTTAAATCCTATTTAGGGTTTTTTCTATTTAGATTGTTACAGGAAGTGGACATAGAGAGAAAAAAACTGGAGGCTTAATTTTGAGATGCTGTAAGTGTTGAATGGTTATTTTTGAATTTTGCCCTTTTATTGAGTAAAAATCCGTTGCAACAATAATATTGCATCATCACTAGCACATAGTATAACCATCTAATAATAAAATCTCCTCGGGGATGAGAAAACTGACTATTTGAATATAATGATCAATTTTAAAAATTCAATAATTGTTGTATTCGCATAGTACGATCCATCATGCTTAAATGATATTTTGTTATTTAACGGTTACACCACGTGTCATAAGATTGATATCAAAACGATTCTCCCCTGTTTATAATTTTTGAATTGTTGACCTAATTGTTTCTGAATTATTCCTAATCAAATCGAAAAGTTACATTACAAGTGTTTTAAAAATCGGACCATTAAATGAATCAAAAAGGGGACTAAGCAGACAGATCATCGATTCAATCGTCAGGTCAAACCTGAATTAAACCAATAATTAAAGGTGGTTTTGAGATTACAGAGTGATTTTCTACCTAGAGCGGTTTCAAGACTATACTGGATCGAAACTCAGATCGGTTGAACTGGATCAGGCCCAGTAGCCGCGCTTTTAGTCCACAAAACTTGAGCTTCAAAGATGGGCTTGGGTTGTTGCTGCCTAATAAGTAATATACACGAACATGGTAAGTTGACCACGTTTCGGCCCCTGATTGACTGACTGGTTTCAAATTTCAATAGATGGTTACATTTATCAGTGTGGAAGATTAGTCAAATACAAAATTCCAAATATTAGTCGACTTCAAAATCCCCCCTTTAATTAATATTTTATATATCAACACCAATCACTTAGTTTGTATTTCAATAAAGGATTTAATGCAAAAAAATAAAAAAATTAGACGATTCAATCGTTCTTTTTCTTTTTATTATTTTTTCTCACTAAATATTTAATCAAATAACCGAACCGAGCCGAATCGTATCGTATTTTTTGGATTGGTTCTATAGTTTAATGGTTAGGTTCTAGTTTTTAAAAATTAAGAACTGATAAATTTAGTTCGGTTACCGATTTTTTTTTCAAACCGTGGTTCGAACCGAACCGAAACTGATTATATATGTGTATATATACATGCACATATTTTTTTTTATTACCGGAACCGTTTATTCTTTTTTTGTTGTTATCCATTATGAATTCTAGACTTTTATGAGTTGTTAATTCCTATATTAGAGTTGGTTGATTTAATATCATTTGACGAGTCAATAAATGAACTATGTTGTACTAATTTTGGTTCAAGACTTGAAGTATTAATGAAGTTATGAGTTATTTAAATGAACAGTTTTGTTTGCAATTTTATATTTTATAAAAATATTTGGAATGTTAATTGGATTGAACCGAAACTGAATCGAAACCGAATCGAAAAAGAGAATTGGTTTTGGTTTGGTTTTATACTTGTAATGGTTAGGTTATGATTCTTATTTTTTCAGAACCGTTAAAAATGATTTGGTTACTGAATTCTTATGGAACCGAACCAATCCGGACCGCTGACACTCCTAATTGTAAGATAAACTAATTAATTTTGTTCTACAAAGCCCGTTAGACCTAGAGTTTTTTTAGATATTTTAGATGCTTTGTGTTTTTGATTTTGTTCATCTTTAGTGAATTTTTTTTTTTATTTAATTAAAATGTATACTTTTTTTGAATTTTTTTAATAAAATGAGTCTGAAAATAAAAAACACACTATCTAGTATCTTCACGTGAATAATGAAAGACCAAGCTACTTAAGTATACACATCACTTTAGAAGGAAATTAACAAAGAAAGCAACATCCAATATGGTTTATTGAGCACCCCCACCCCCACCCCCACAATGTTGAGAGAGAGAGAGAGAGAGAGAGAGAGAGATTTTTGGTACTTATTTCACCATTTAGGTTTTGACCTGTTTGGCCAATTTCAGTAGTGCCAACAATAATGCAAGCGTGACAATTCTAATTTTTACGTATTTTAATTGTTGATGGCAAAAGGGAACGAAGATTAGAGAATAAATAAAGTATATTTGATTAGAGGCCGTAGTGAAGCATGTCCCTTGAAATTATAGAAACTTATCCATGTCTCTATCCCATCTACCTCCAAACATTGAGGTTGGATTTATTTATTACCCAGGTCATAGTGATTTGATATAGTATATAAGCTATGTTTGGATTGAGCATTTGTTCAAAAAAATAAAATAAAATAAAAAAGTTGGACGATCTAATCGTTTAAAACTATTATATTGAGTCGTCCACTTT
>BRYE01000003.1:14803556-14808556 GCA_030159115.1 Actinidia arguta var. hypoleuca | reverse complement strand
GAAGAGTTCCACCTCTACAAGAGAATTGTCCCCAATAGACTCCAGCTCCATCACAACACCTGAGAATACGGATTGCTCACCAGATGGCACCCTCATATTAGTCTCCAGATTTTATTGGGATATCCTTCTATGCTTATCCTTCCAAGGAACTCGCCATGATTCACTGGCACGGCTCAGTACTCTGTCTATATAAAGGCCGCTCCCCCACAACAAAAAAGTACGCTCAATACAAGCACAACACACTTTTATCGTCGTGCTCTCCATACTGCCTTAATTTATTTTCTGGTCGCCTTGGTCTGATTCATACGCCGGAGGGATTTTGAGCGGCCTGACTCCGGTCGATTACTTTTGCTCATTGCTGTGCAGGTCTCCCCAGTTTAGCCGAGGTCCAGCGCCGAGGCCGAGGAGCAATTCTGACTGTTGGTTGCTCTCCTAAATTTTTACCACAACAGTTTGGTGCCGTCTGTGGGAACGATAGTTCTCTTTACCCTATGCACCTGCGCAACCGATTATTATTCAGACCAAGCACCAGCAGCCCTCTAGATAACAGAGCCCGTCCGATGGCGAACGCCAGCCAAACTCTAGATCAAGAAGATCTTCATCATGAGATACGCGGGATGGCCAAACAGATGAGAATCATCACGAAAATAATGCCCTCCTCATACAGCGCTTCACCGCAAATAATCGCCCACCACCTCCTCTGGCTCCTCGACGTTCTCATCTATCAGGGAATGAATCTCAAAGTCATCATAGTACCGAGCGAGACAGGCGCCGTCAGTCCCCTAGTTCTCGCCCTCGACGAGAAAGGAGCCCATCTCTAGAATCATCATCCAGCAAGATACCAGGGTTGGAAAGCGAAGAGGTAAGGCGTGGTAGGTCTTCTCGTCGGATCCATCAAGAACTAGGATGCCAAGATATATCCACCTCTCAGAAGATTAGGGATCTGGAAGCCCGCTTATACGCCATCAACACGGGGACCAGTGCCCCGATAACCATAGACACTTTGATTAGACAAACTGAACCACCTTTCACCCAAAAAATAATGAGAGCCAAGGTGTCATCCAAATTCAAACTACCTACTCAGCTCGGGATCTACGAGGGCAAAACAGATCCTATGGATCACATGGATTCTTATAAAAATATGATGTATCTCCAAGGATACTCGGATGAAGTTATGTGCAAAGCCTTTTTTGCTACACTGAAGAGTTCGGCGAGGTCGTGGTTTCGGAAGTTATCTCCTAGAACCATCGATTCTTTTGGTGATCTGAGCAGACTTTTCGTCACCAATTTCATAAGTTGCAGGATTAGGCAGAAAAATGCATCCCATCTTTTCACTATCCACTAGAAGGAAACGGAGAACCTGAAAGATTATGTGAAACGATTTAACCAAGCCATATTAGAAGTTGAAGATCTCAGTGACAAAGTAGTCGTCATGGCAATGATGGAGGGGCTTCGCCTAGGTACCTTATTCGATTCTCTGTCCAAGAATGTTCCGGAGACATTGTTCCTTCTCCAAAGTAAAGCCAATAAATACATCGCCGCGAAGGAATTGGTCGAAGCCAAACAAAGGCGAAAAGGAAAAGATGACCATAAAAGAAAAGAGCCTGATTCAAGGCGATCTGATTATAGGGACGATGAACGGAGAAGGAAGAAGCCTAATCAAGACTCGAGGCGGACCAATGACAGGCGACCTCGTACCACACCTCGCCGCACAGAATTGGTGTTACCCCCGCTCAATGCTCCTATTGCCCAAGTTCTTACAGAGATTAAGCATGAAGAGTTCGTCAAGTGGCCCTCGAAAATCAAAACTGATCCCCAAAAAAGAAATAAAAACAAATATTACGAATTTCATAGAGATCATAGCCATAACACAGAAGACTATTTTCACCTAAAGGAGAAAATAGCTGACCTTATCAAACGAGGGTATTTGAGAAAGTATGTTGGTGATCGT
This sequence comes from Actinidia arguta var. hypoleuca, assembly GCA_030159115.1. NCBI lineage: Eukaryota > Viridiplantae > Streptophyta > Magnoliopsida > Ericales > Actinidiaceae > Actinidia > Actinidia arguta. Next base: position 14,806,605 of record BRYE01000003.1, on the reverse strand, counting down.
CCTTCCCCCAATTCATTAGAAAGAAGATACGGCGACAACCGACCTACTGCTGGAGACATACAGGTAATCCACGGCGGGTTTGGATTGGGAGGTAGCTCGAATTCGTCCAGAAAGAGACATGCCAGAAGTGCTGATAAGCCGTCCGAAGTTTTTAATCTCTTATCGCCAATGGCCGATATTCCCCCACCAATCACCTTCAACAATGACGACTTGAGAGGTCTACACTTGCCTCATGACGACGCCTTGGTCGTTTCAGCCATCATTGCCAATTTCACCGTCCAAAGAATCTTGGTCGATAATGGTAGTTCGACTGACATCCTGTTCATATCGGCGTTCGACAAGATGAAAATAGGAATTGATAAACTACATCCCTTCTTGACACCTTTGGTGGGATTCGGAGGAAATATGACTCATCTGCTGGGATGTGTTAAGTTGCCTATTACTTTGGGAACAGAACCTCGCCAAACTACCGTTTGGAAAGACTTCATCGTGGTAGATTGCTCTTCCCCCTATAATGCCATTTTAGGTCACCCGACTCTGAGCGGGACTAGGGCGATCAACTCGATCTACCATCTAAAAATGAAGTTTCCCACTTCAGCAGGCGTGGGCGAGGTGCGGGGCGACCAGAAAGTGGCCAGACAATGTTTTATCTTGGCTATGAAGATCGAAACCTCCCCAGCACCGAATACCCAATAGCAATTATCGACCAACGACGGCGAGATGGAATCTCTGAGGGACGAGGTGGAACAAGTCGTCTTGATGGATCCCCGAGAAACCGAAAACACCAAACCCCTTGAAGAGACTACCCGATCTCCATACATTCGGAACATCCTGATCGTCACGTTATGATCGGAACAGAACTTACCAATGAATTGCGCAGTGCTTTAGTGAAATTCTTAAAAAGAAACTTTGATATTTTTGCTTGGTCACAAGGCAATGTCCCGGGTATTGATCCCCAAGTCGCCATGCATAAGTTACATACCAATCTAGGAAATCCTCCAGTTCTCCAAAAGAGAAGGAAATTCACCCCCGAGCGACTGAGAGTTATTGACGAGGAGGTTACCAAACTCATCAAAGCTAAGGTTATCAAGGAAGCCCATTACCCAGAATGGTTGGCCAATGTTGTCGTCGCCTCTAAAAAAGGGAAGAAGTGGAGAGTATGCGTTGACTATACTGATCTCAACAAGGCGTGCCCAAAAGACAGTTTTTCGCTGCCAAAAATTAATTTAATAGTCGACGCCACGTCTAAGTACGAGTTTCTTAGCTTTATGGATGCCTTCTTGGGATATCACCAGATCAAGATGGTCCCCCCCGACATAGAAAAAATCTCATTTATCACGGAACGAGGATTGTATTGCTACAAGATCATGCCATTTGGTCTAAAAAATGTTGGGGCTACATATCAAAGATTGGTGAACAAGATGTTCAAAGAGCTGATTGGAAAGACCATGGAAGTATACATAGACGACATGCTCGTCAAGAGCCTCGAAGCAGACAACCACATCGCCCACCTTGAAGAAGCTTTCGACATTCTAAGAAAACACCGGATGATGTTAAATCCTTCCAAATGCATTTGGCGTATCGTCCAAAAAATTCTTAGGGTTCTTGGTAACCAAACGAGGGATTGAAGCAAACCCGGATCAGATTCAGGTTTTACTCAGAATGAGCTCACCCAGAAATGTCCATGAGATTCAACAGTTAACTAGGCGAATTGCCGCCCTCAACCGGTTTATTTCCAAATCAGCGGACAGATGTTTACCATTCTTCAAAATCCTAAGAAAAAATTAAAATTTCCAGTGGACAGAAGAATCAGAGGAAGCGTTTCAACAGCTTAGAAAGTATCTCGGATCACCCCCTCTGCTGGTGGTGCCGACCACGGGCGAAGAACTTTTCGTATACCTCTTCATTTCGCCCACAACAGTAAGTGCCGTGCTCATCCGAGAAGTGGACTGTGTCCAAAAATCGATGTATTATGTTAGTAAGGTCTTGATGGGTGTTGAGAATAGATACATAATGATTGAGAAGCTCGCCTACGCCCTTCTGATCGTCGCTAGAAAACTTCGCCATTATTTTCAAGCCCATCCCATCACCGTGTTGACTGATCAACCGTTAAAGCAGATTCTCCAATGACCAGATACGTCGGGGAGACTCCTAAAATGGTCCATTGAGTTAAGCAAATTCCATATTGACTACAAACCAAGGACGGCGATAAAAGCCCAAGCTTTAGCGAACTTTGTGGCTGAATCCACTCATGAGACCGATCTAGAAGTCCTCTCGAAGACAGAGATTCCAAACTTAGACAAAAACCTCGGCAGTTCGGGAAAGGACCTCAGCAGCTCAAGCGAAGAGCTTGAGAAATGGAAGTTGTTTGTAGATGGTTCTTCCAATCAACACGGATGCGGTGCAGGGCTTATTCTCCAAACCCCAGCAGGTGAACAGATGGAATATGCCATACGGATTGGGTTTAAAGTCACCAACAACGAAGCCGAGTACGAAGCACTCCTCGCCGGATTACGGGTCGCCACCAGATTGGGAGTCGAATCAATTGATGCTTACAGTGATTCACAACTAGTGGCAAACCAAGTTCAGGGAGATTATCTCGCTAGGGACGTACGAATGACAACTTATTTAGAAGAAGTCAAAAGCTTAACTCAGAAAGTCAAAAGTTTCACCATGCAACAGATCCCTAGAGAAGAAAACAGAAAAGCTGATACCCTAGCCAATCTTGCTTCAACTTTTGATTTCATATCAGACAGAAGTATACCCCTAGAATTTCTGTCCAAACCAGGTATTGAGGTCGCCAAACCCGTTTGTCCAACGAAAACGGACCCAACATGGATGGATGAGATCGTCACCTACCTTCAGAACGGCACACTACCAACAGATAAACTTCAAGCTCGCCGAATCCGCTATAGATCTACAAGGTTCTGCCTGCTTCATGGAATTTTATATAAACGATCTTTCTCTGGTCCTCTCCTAAGATGTCTCCGACCTGACGAAGCCAATTATGTGATGAGGGAAATACGTAAGGGCATCTGCGAAAATCATT
>BRYE01000003.1:14796056-14798556 GCA_030159115.1 Actinidia arguta var. hypoleuca | reverse complement strand
AAATTGCCAATTCATTGTAAAATGACGGAGGCATCTTGATCGCCAATTCAAGATTGCTAGTTCATTGTAAAATGACAAAGGCATCTTGATCGCCTATCCAAGGTCGCCAATATTAAAAAATAACGGAAATTTAAAAACTAAGTACACCAGAACTAAAGTGGTTTATATCGCCAAAATTATCAAAATTAAAGTAATATTCATTTAACGCGAAATTACAAAGAAAAAGAAATCATTACATTCAAATTACATTATCTAAAGGGGGAGGGTTGCCGTCGCCTTGAGAATTTGCGTCACCTTGAGGATTCACATCTCCTTTTTCAACAGTTTCCTCACCTCCTTCCCCTTCTTTCTCGTCCTCTTCGGCAAGCAGGTCAAGATCGAGACGCATCTCCTCTAAGTCTATGGCAAGGTCGGGATGATGGTGGCGAAGCTGTCGTTTGCAGAAATCAAACCCTTCTCCAAAATACTTCGAGGAAGCACTTTCAACAGCCTCGGAGAAATCCGACGAGGATTTAAATTCCTCAACAGCCAGTTTTTTAGAGCGGTACACTCTTTTTCTCAGATCCGCAATCAGAATCCCAGCCTTTCCCAGACTATCGGAGAGGGTGTCCCTTTCATCCTTTAGTTTGGCAAACTCATCGCCGACCTGCTGCTCCCGAGCTCGCGCCTCGGCCAGTTGCTGCTCCAGATCGGCGGATAGCTTTTAAAGACGAGAAACTTTAGTATCAAAAGAGGCAGCTCGCCCCTGTTGAAGGAATGCCTCCTCGATGGTCTCCCTGCTTTTTATCGCCAACGAAGATCGGAACACAAGCGCCTGCTACAAACAAATCTAATCAGATCAAACCGAGCATGTTTAACAAGGATAAAACCAATGAAAGTTAGTATCAAAATAATACCTGGCCGAGAGCCTGAAAAAACTTTGAAGCAGTCTGGTCCAAAGAGAGTTGTCCCACCTTTTCTTGATCCGTAGGAGGGATTACTCCTCGGAGGATCTTCTCGGCCATGGAAGGGCTCCCCAGAATGGAGGCCCTTGGACCAAGGGAAGTACCCAATGAGGGCGAGCTCCCCTCCCCGGGTCTAGAAGAGGTGGCCCTAGGATGGCCTGTCGGACTAGACTTCTTTTTGGGTTCAGGAGTGGGGGCTTGCCCTTTGTCTTTGGAATCATCCCTAGACTTCGCCTTCTTGCTCGGCGAGGTGGGAGGTTCTTCCATCGGGCGCTTCTCGCCAATTACCACTCGCTTAACGGGAGCGAATTTTTTAGCCGAGCTCTCGCCTCTGGCTTTCTCCACCCTCCCGCCGAGTTTCTTCAGACTAATCTTCTTCGATATAGCTGCAAAAAAAAAATATATCAGACATGTAAAGAATAACCAACAGGAACAGTAAGAATTTATACCATTCGATTTAAGCTCGGGGGTAGCTCGAAATCTGACCAGGATTTTGATGTCGAGTCCGAGCTCGATCCCAAAGCCGAACAAAATTCTATGATAGGGTCTCGAATTTTTTCCCCTGACCATCTTAACAAAGTCAGGTCGGGAATATGAGGTACAATCCTCCTCAGTTCCTTCCTAACAGTCCCTAGGTATTCTATTGAGTCCTCTCGGGGGTGGCCGCCTTGAAGGTATTCACCACGGGAAGAGCGGGACGCACCCGCTTCACCCGACGTCGATGACGCGTGCGGCTGCTCGCCCTCCGTCCCTAATGCCATAGAACTAGGAGAGCAGAAAACCCGATGAAATGCCTTGGTTTTAAGAAGCATGGGGACCATGTAGCGCCCACGTTCCGCCACCGATTGTGAAATTTCGTCAAAAAATTCCTGCTCGTACTCGAGCAACGTAGGCAGATCGTTGTAGCGTTTATCTAAAAAGATACCTATGTTAATTCCAATCTTATTAATAAATATACCAAAATTATTGGCGAAATAAAAATCGACCTAGAATGTTCCATGACCTCGGAACCCGTAGTACTCCCTCCTGAGATACCTCGTCGAAGAGCTCCTAGTTATCCCCAGAGGCGAAGAAGAATTTGTTTTTCCACCCCTTCACGTTGCTGGGGTATCCTCCGAGGATGGTTCTCTTGTACCTCGCCTTGAAGTAAAGCCACCCTTAGTCCGATTTAGGATTATTATTAAGGGAAAAAATATTCCTAAACTCGGAAAGAGTCATCGAATATTTATGAACTCGCCACAACGACAAGGCGCCAGCGATACTACGCCACGCGTTGGGGACGAGCTGAGCGGCACAGATCTTATAAAACAACAAAATTAACCTAACTATTGAAGGAATGGGAAAACAAAGGCCCGCAGGAAAGGCGGCCTCGTAGAAGGCTACCTCGCCAGGGCGGGTAGAAAGAATAGTTTCATTCTCCTCGGGAAGTCTGAGCTGTACGCCCTGAGGAAAGGAATAAGTCTCCCTAAGCAAGTCTAGCTCCTCGGGAGTCCTAACGTTATGTTCTTTTTCTACAGAAGGGTGAACATCACCTAAAGGGGCGACCTCAGGAATGG
>BRYE01000003.1:14778556-14781056 GCA_030159115.1 Actinidia arguta var. hypoleuca | reverse complement strand
ATGGTGGCCCACAATCATCACTGCTGGTGTGTTGCTTGGGCACGATGAAATCATTCATCCCCCAATATATATTCTGGACACACCGTGGCATTATCAACTGACATGATGTGAAACGCCCTTGATAAAATTATTTAATAAAAAAAAATGATCAACAACAAGTAGTACTAAGATAATCAAAAATAATATTTGTCTTAAAAAATAGATAATTTTTCTAAAAGTTTATATCATGAGGAATTAAAATGATCTAATCAAATAGCTACCAATATTTAATGAACCTAATTTTTTGCATGCATGATCACCTCAGCAAATCGTTCAAAATGAATGATTCAGATCGATTATTAGCATAATATCAAAGTTAGTCAACGATGACCCTACTTTATTATAAATTTAAAATCTAAACTTTAAATAATTAACTTGTTTTTTCTTTGTTTTTTTTTTTTTATAGCCGATCCGCTCCACTTAATTGCGTGAGACTAATCCAGCTGAAGTCGACAATCAGATAAATTTTTAGTTACTTAACAATTTATTTACAAACTTAGTTACCCCGTCAATTAAACTTCAGAAAAGTAGTTTCCACGGCTCCGCTGGTATTATGGATGTGTTGACAGCCATATGCATCCCCACGCCCACTTTAATACGTTTTCTTTCACACACTCAAACACCCGCGACCCACGTCAATCAATGCCTCAACTTGGGCACTGTTTCAAACAGAAGAGAGAGAGAGAGAGGTCGTCACAGTTCTCAACTACCACTTGAAGTAATGCGTCAATTAGAGAGACCCAAAATAGCAAAGGCCAGAGCCTCAAGAGCATGCCCCCCGCAGATAGTGTGTCAACAACGCTCGTCAGATTCTTCCCAAGTAAAGCCAATCTTTCTCATCCCTCCATAGTCCATATGATGTGATCACTCGCTAATATGGCTTCAACTCCACTACCCAAAAATTCTCCATCATTCGCCTACCCAACCTCACAACTACTTCTTAGTTAGTCTCCATCACTCTTTCTCTTTATTGGCCCCATCAATAAATTAATTTGAAGGTAAATATTGAATTAAATTTGGCGGGAATCCATTTCAGTGTTCTAAACAATTCGTGCAGTAAAAAAAATATTAGTTAAGGAAAAAATTAAGTTGTTTGGTAGTCACACTATAAAAACATAATTCATCTTAGTATAATATTATTTGTTTTGTCTATCCTACGCAATGCACACACCAATATACTTATATCCACGTAATGATCGTTCGGTCATCTTTGTTTTTGTTTTTCTAACTAAAAAGATTTTCATGTACTATAAATATTCAAGATGTTTTCAGGCGATGTGATACGATTTGAGGGTTTCTTTCAAAATATCTTTATGGCACGGTTCAAGATCTCATAATCAACTCACCATATCTAAAAATTGTTAGTGTTCTCGTGACTCCCACGAACCACACAAGTGCAATGCAAGGAAGTTGACTCTGCTACAATTTCCCTAACAACTTGCCCAACTGGCCAGTACAATGTTATCTACTTTACCCACCACATGCAACACATATTCTTATAGACATATATTCACGTGACAAATACATTTTGAGAAAAGATATTGTGCAGATATCTAAGACGTAACTCACATACTCTCAACCGGGTGAACTATAAGTTGTAATAGCGGCGCTAGTAAGAGAATTGCAATTATGAAGGATCAAGATCTCTTCCCTCTAAGTAATGTGGGGCCATTTGAGACTCTCATTCACTATATCATGACTGAAGACCTTACGCATGATCAAATTACATTTGTGTTAAAAAATAAATAATTTACTTCAAAACAAAAAATATTTGATCATGTCATACCTAATAAATTTGATTTTTTCCTTGAAAATAAAATGCATGGTGAAATTTTATCAAGTGGCTACAATTACCTGTTTCATATAGAATTTTTTTTGCATGTATAATCATCTCAACAGTTTTTTATAAGATGTATGATTTAAATAATTATCGTACATTTAAAGTGAACCCACGACTTGATTACAAGGATTAAACTGAATTTTAAGAAAGCTTGGTCCTAGAAACAAGGACAGCTGAAAGAAATCTAGCTACGCAGGCTACACTATATATAGGGCTAAGGACACAAATTGTATTCCAATAGGAGTGAGGCTAGCTATACGAGGGAGTTTGCAAATGCAGTGCAATGTAACAATACCTGGTGTGTAGTTTGTGTCTTCATCTTTCAGCGAGATCTCTGGGTTGTGTTTTTTTCATGATATATCACTTCAATCTAGATAGGCTGCTTATGCGGCATTTCATTGTTAGATTAGGGTTTCAGTGTCTCATCTACACTAACAGACAAAATATAAAATTTACTCATGGGTTAACTTGTCATTTTGTTTTTATTTACTTAAAAACTAAAATAAACTACAAAAATATGCATTTTTTTAATTTTTTTGGAAAATTGAGTATCCAGCCGTTGACTAGCAGGAGTCAAAATAAAGCTGTGACAGCACCCTGTATAAACTGGTCTCAATAATT
>BRYE01000003.1:14756056-14758556 GCA_030159115.1 Actinidia arguta var. hypoleuca | reverse complement strand
ACTCTTAACTCTCCATTCAGCAATCATGGAAAGGAAAAGAAAAAAATGTATAAATCTCTGTCTACTCTTCATCAGTTCCTCTTTCATTTTCGAAAGCTAAAACGATAATTATACTTGCTCAATAGATATCCTTACCTTCGTATAAATAGCTGAATGTTGAAGCATAAATTGTCAAAAAGTATACAAATCGCAGATTTATAATCAACGATACATCAAATTGTAAATATAACGTGATTCGTATAACTTGATTTAAATTTCGATTTAAAGTATATTATCACGTAGAATTTTATTCGTATGAGTTCTATGAATATGGAATAGTTTTATGTATTTCACAATCTTCCTATTTAAATTTGAATTCACAAGCTGGGGCGATTAAAAAAAAATTGTCCCATAGCTGTGAGGAGTTGAACCCGCAGCCCCTTGGTTAAATGACAAGTCTGTATCTACTAGACCACTTCAACATTTATTTTTTATTAAAATAATATTTCTCAATGAATAATATACCAATATTAAAAGGGGTCGGATTTGAACCCCTTTTAAATTTTAAAAGGTCATAATTTTTGTTGTTGATGTCTCTTTCTCATAATTTATTTTTTTGAACATAACCACCGAGATATATCAAACAATATTTATAATTATTGTGGAATTAAATTTTAAAAATGTAAAATTTTGAAGTACCTTCTTAGGAAGTCGTTTCTTTTTTTCCCTCCAAGTAAATGTGATAAACAAATTCATAAATGAAAAATTTATCAGTCTTCCATATAACAAGTTTCTCATTGATAAAATGAGTGATTCTCTTAAAGTTTGCAGAATGAAAATGTGATAAGTTACTTACTTATAAATGTATGATATTTCTTTCAGATTTAATATGAAACAATTCTCAATGACTGATAATGTAATAAGAAATTTATTATATATTATAGTGAGAAGTTTCTTAACTATCACATTTTGAGAAATATTTCGTTCATAAATATAACTTCTTTTCTTTTCTTTTTTCTTTTTAAAAAGTTATTGGTAATTAAGATATGTTTCTAAACTAGCTATCACAGTGAAAAATTTCTCAGTCCGTTGGTATTTTATCTTAAACATCTTGAACTCCAAAACTATAGAAATATTAAGGAATCATTGACATTTACTTTTACTAAAACTTTTTTTGTTAAACTAGAATTTATCAAGAAATTATTTCGTTTGTCATTTTTTATAAAAAAATTGGATGCGTAGAGAAACACAATTCTCTTATTAGATGCATAAAAAATGTGTTGATAAGTGTAAAAAGTGTATAAATATATGGGCAAAATATACGTATAAAGTGTACATTAGGCACCGCCTAGTGGGTAGTAAAACCGTTCATAAAATAAGTAAAATTTTAGAAAAAGATCATTGTTACATAATTTCATATTTAATTTGGATATTGTTTTATAGATCTCAAAGAGTATGCTCCCAAATTATAAATTTTATAAAAAAAAATCCATTATTTATAATGAAAGCTATAATATTTTGAAATTTATAAGAGTAAATTTCACTGACCTCCCCTGTAATTTCAAAAATAGTACTGACCTCTATTAATTTTGAAATTAATGTCAAGATTATTTCATAAAGTTAATTTTTGTACAAAAATTATAAGGTTGCTCTTTAATTTAGGGCGTTCAATTTTTTTTTTCAATACACCAATTAAAATAAATAAATATTATCTTTATTTAAAAAAAAATAATAACAAAGTTTATTTTTTTAAGTACATCTTCATTAGGAGTACTTAAAACATAAACTATTTAACTCAATTTTTTTTAAAAAAATTACTTATTGATAAAAAATAAAAATAGAATAATTCATAAATAAATGGTATTTAAAAAAATAAAGAATATTTATCTATTTTAATAAGTGTATTGATAAAAAAGATTAGAAACCATAAATCAAATAACAAGTTTGTCATTTTTATAGAAGCACTAATTTAAAGGAGAAAAACACTAATTTAAAGGAAAATCTTGACATTAATTTTAAAATTAAAAAAGATTAATGTGTTAACTAGAAAGCAAACTACGAGGGGCGTGAAATAGGTTTGATACTCTTAATAGACAATTAAATTTTTCTCAATTAATCTTATATGCACTTTGACTCAAATATATATAAAAGCAATAAAGAGAAAATAGTGCAAACTATTTATAGTGGTTTGGTAAATCCGTGCCTACGTCCATTTTTCTAAGATTTTCTTAGAATTTCACTATCTTCAATAAGCTTGCGGGTGCTTGCCAAATCTTTACACACTAGAACGCTTCTAGTTTTCAAGAGTCTTTTACTCTTGGATATTTCACAATCACTCAAAGTGATTCTCTCAATAAGTTACGATGAAAGAAAAATTTATAACACACCAACTCTAGATCGAATGATGAATACAATGAAAGCTCTCTTTTTCTAAAGTGATACAACTTCTATTTGTTTTTTATCTCAGTCAAAAACTCACAATAAATGCTCAAGGATTGAAGTATTTAATGTTAGCAAGAAT
>BRYE01000003.1:14741056-14748556 GCA_030159115.1 Actinidia arguta var. hypoleuca | reverse complement strand
ACAAGAATGTATAATTTTCTTTCAATACTCATTGTTCTTGAATGACTGATTAGGTCCATGTGTAGAAGTTGTAGTGGCCTAGAGGTGAAAACAATAGTTTTAGATTTAAACGATATTTTTGTCTGTTTCCCTTGTTAACATGCTCCACATAATCTATTTTTTCAAAAGAGATTTTTTTGTGCATCATCGATTCATGCAACACATATACTGAACTCAATTCACGCATAATCATTACAAGGCAGCGTATATAGTGAGTCAGCAATTCATACATATGCGTTACTGAACATAATAAGACGCTCAAGTTTTTAAAAGTATTTAGAACAAAGAAGAAAAAGAAGAAAAATCAGAAAGATCTAACGGTGAATAGTATTTTACCTCCATTGTTCATGCTCGATCATCAATCGATCTTCACAATCGATCCGAGTTGGGAGTATTAGCCACACATGACTATGAAAAATAAATAATTAAATATGAAAGATATTCTGAAATATGAACACTAATATAAATAATTAAAAATTAAATAACGTAAACTAACAGTGAAAAATTGTAGAACAACTCGAGTAATCGAATAAAATTGTAAATTGAATTGATTAAACATAAATTAAATGTAATCGATTTTAAGATTTATTAAAAACGATGAGAAACTATGTTAAAAGGCTGTAAAAACCCTAAAAAATAACATGTGTTTTTCATAAAAAACATAAACAAGTATATATAGGCTTTACAAGTTCGAGTCCTAATAGGATTAGAAATCTACCCAGCTTTCTTCTTTGCGTTCGAATGGTCAAAGAGGCCTTGTTATCAGCGTTCAAACAGTCAGACTATTTTCCAACTTCCAAACCTTTGTGCATTGGAATGGTGCACAGAAGGATAGAACCATAAAAGTCTATTTTTCTTCTTAGAGTTCTAACGCTGAATTCCTTCATTCTCAGGCGTTCAAACGCCAAGCACGGTTTTTGAATTTTTCTTCCTAGCGTTCGAACGCTAGTTTGTTCTTGGTCTAGAGCATTTGAACACTCGGTCTATTATTTCCTTCTTTTGACTTTTTCTCTCATCTTTCTTCTCGAACTATTTTTGAGCCCTTGGAGTCCAATTTTCGTGATGCTCATTAGATGTGACTTTGCATAACTTCGCAAGATCTTTCCAATGGTGTATCTTCCATTCCATTCTGAGCTTTGAGTGAAAACTTCCACAATCTCGAAAATAGTCATTGATAAGCGTGCTCGCACTTCAAATCACTTTTACGGCTCCAAATTCTCCTCTTTATCATCATTTATCTGCAATGAACTCGAACACAACTTTAAATACGAAACACGATAAAAAGACATAATTAACCTAATTTAGGACTAACTTAGGTCCGTTTAACAGCGCTTCGACTATAATTATGCAGTCTAATTAGTAGGTAGGGTCCCAAGTATGATCTCTTGCACAAGTCTTCGGTGGAGGAAATCCAGAATCGTGCTGCCTTTATTTGGAGTTTGTGCGCCTCCCTTTTGTCTTCTAGCAACTTGTCATGTCGCAAAAAGTTCACAATTGGATCCATCCACCCCGATCCCAATTTAGAGTTGACAAGGATTGACTTATGAGGTACTTCATGACTAAGGGCTGAAATCAAATCGACTGCAATTGTCCGACCTATTTCTCCTTAAAAATGGATGCCAAGCCTGCTAGTGCGTCAGCATGTGAATTCAAGTCCCTCCCAACTTGTTCAATTTTTACTGCTTTGAATTCGGTAAGGAAGTTTTTTGCCATTGCCAAATACTTAGTCATCTTGGCCCCCCGAGCTTCAAATTTTCCTATGACTTGGTTGACCACCAGTTTTGAGTCACTGAATATATAGAGCTCAGGAACCTTTAGTTTGTTGGCATACCGGAGTCCTTCAATGAAGGCTTTGTATTCGGCTTCGTTGTTTATTGCAGGAAAATTCAATTTGAGGCAGTGTTCAAAAACTGCTCATTTTGGGTTTTTCAATACTACACTCGCTCCTGCACCCAGGCTTTTTCTTGCTCCATCAACAAATATTTTTCAGGTCGAGATGGGATCAATTTGAGGTGGTTCTAGAATAACCTCTAGAATCTCAGACGTCTCGCCAACGGCAATTGTTTCTTAGTTTTGGGGTGGTTCTGGAACAATCTCTTAATCCCAGGTACTAATTGAATTTTGGAAGATCTTGGCTCTGAGTTCACCCCTTCATTGTGTGAAGACACAAGGCAACCTTACTTTGGAGTTATAGCTCGGGGTGAGAACTCTGCCACAAAATCAGTCAAGACTTGTCTTTTTATTGCTGCCCTTGGCAAGAATTTTTATATCTAATTGTTCGAGCTCGACAACCCATTTGGAAAGTTGGCCAGATAAATCTACCTTTGATAAAATGTTTTTAAGTGAAAACTTTGTGTACATAGCAATGGGATGTGCTTCAAAGTAGGGCATGAGTTTTCACGAGGTTAATACCAAGGCTAGAACGAGCTTCTCCAGTGGCAAGTACCTTATTTGGCAATCCATAAATATTTTTCTAACAAAGTAGATCGAGCGTTGCTCTCCATCTACCTCCTTTAAGAGTATCGAGTCAGTGGTATGTTCAGAGACCGAGAGGTAAATGTAGAGCAACTCTCCCTCATCCGGAGTGGAAAGAAGCAGTGGTTCAGTTAATTATTCCTTGAATTATTGGAATGCGAGCTCACACTCCTCATTCCATAAAAAAATTGTATTATTGCAAAGGAGTTTACAAAATGAACGGCATTTATCAGATGACTTACTAATGAATCTATTTAGTGCTGTTGTCATCCCGATCAGTTTTTGAATCTACTTTGCAGTCCTTGGGCTAATGAGGTTGTTGATCACTGTAATATATTTCAGATTGGCCTCGATCCCTTGTCTCGTCACCAAGTGTCCCGATAATTTTCTCAAGCTTATCCCAGATGTGCACTTCGCCACGTTTAACCTTGGCTTATATTTTCTCAGTATTGTGAACACTTCGGTCAAATCCCTAATATGGTTTGGCTTTCTTCTACTTTTGACCACCATATCGTGGATGTATGCATCCATAGTTTTACCTAGGATTGACTCAAACATTTTTGTGACCATCCTCTGATATGTGGCACCAACATTTTTTTGTCCAAAAAGCATGAACTTGTAGCAAAATACGCCTCGGGAGGTGATGAATGCAGTCTTCTCCTAATTGGGCTCGTACATGCCTATTTGGTGGTAACCTCGGTATGCATTTAAGAAGCTCATTCGAGCATGACACGAGGTAAAGTCCACCAATTGATCGACTTTCGACAAAGAAAAATAATCTTTAGGACAAGCTTGGTTGAGGCTTGTGAAGTCCACGGACACTCTCTATTTGAAAGTATTTTTCTTTACCACAACTGTATTTGAAAAACAGCTCGAGTAAAGAACTTCAGTTATTGCACTTGCCTCCTTCAGTTTTTCACTTCTTTGATCACTACTTTCACATGCTCGGTTATGGATCTCCTCCATTGTTGTTTCACAGGTCAGGCATTGAGCAGGACGTTAAGCTCATGTTTGATGAAGTTGGGGTCTATCCTGGGCATCTCATAAGGTATACATGCGAAGACCTTGATATTAGCTTTAAGGAACTAGATGAGCTCGGTTCTCTCTCGTTCCTCCAGGTTCGCACAACCTTAGTCTCCGGGTCTCTCCCAACATCCTATAGTATTTTGTGCTCTTCTTCAATCATTTGCACCTTCTTCATGACCTCCATAGTGAAGACCGTAGCGAGGTAGCATTGTTTGGTCGCTATTTGATCTCGTGAGGTAGCAAATTTAATAAGTTAGTGTAGTGTGGAGGCCACTCCCTTCATCTTGTGCAACTAATCTTAACTGATAATCACGTTATATGGGGAAGGTATGTCCACAACAACAAACTCTATCACTAGCTCTTGGGAACCAGCTTGGACTTTGAGGGTCACGGTTCCCAATGGCTAGTGAGACTTAGCGTTGAATCCAACAAGGGGAGTTAGATTTAAGTCCGATTAGCGTTGAATCCAATCGGCTGGCTTTAAGTTCGATTATGAAAGCTTAAGTTGTTTAAATAGGTCATAATACATCACTTCAATAGAACTCCCCGTATCCATCAAGTTCTTTTTCACGTCATAGTCATTCATTCTGAGCTAGATGACCAGGGGGTTAGCATGGGGATGTTGCACCCTTTTCAGGTCGGTTAGGGTGAATGTGATGCTCCCTAGTTCGGATATCGTTTGTCTCTGCTCTTTTCCATTGATTGGATCGAGAGAACCTTATTCATTTGTCTGATCATTCGTATCTCTTCCCAAATTTTATTCTCAAGATCTTGGTGGTTTGAGCCCCTATCATGTAAATAGTGCCCAGGAGAATATCCTCTTCATCCTCTTTGGTTTTATTAGTCTCATCATCGCCACAAGCAAAACTCGAGTTAGGTTTGACCTCGGCCTTTTCTACTTGAGTCTTCTTCTCATCAACGAACTCTTTCATGTGTCCATCCAAGACCAGATGGTCAAGGAAAACCTTCAGAGCCTGGTAGTTCTCTGTTCTGTGTCCCTTCTCCTCATGGAAGGAACATCTCCATTGCTGTTTGTGCTTCCTAGGGTTTCCTCCCATGGGTTCGGCCTTTTTGAAGTAAAGTTTATCTCAAATTCGGGCGAGGAGCTTGTAGACTGGTTTTTTATAAACTACATTGATCCCCTGTCTCACCCGAATCTCATAGTACTAAGCTCTCCTTATGCTTTTTGAGCAGCCCCTCACCCCGGGAGGTTATCCCCGTAGCTTTTTTTGCTTGTCTGACATCCTCCTCCAACCAAGCGAACATTTTTACCAGGTACATAAGGTCCCAAAGGTCGGTCGAAGGGTGGAGCGTCAAGTTGTTCCAAAGTCTTTCCCTAAGAGTCAGCCCGACCTTGTAGCTTGCCACTACCAACTCTTCAGAGCATTCTTCGATTTCATTGTACGTTTCCCAATACCACCTTCTATAATTCCAGATCAACTCATTCTTGACATTTTTGAGAGTCAAAAGAGAACCTAAGCCTTTTGGCTCCTTTGTGTTAATCACGAATTGGGTTACGAACGATTCGGGCAGTTGATGGAAGTTCTCGATTGACCTTGTGGTTAGTTTATCGAACCACTTTAGTCTAAGATCTCCCAAGCTCAATGGGAATACGTAGCACATTAGGGCATTCATGTGGTTCCCAAGGGCCATCATTTTCTTGACGTGGCTCACATGGGACCTCAGATCTGACTTCTCATCATACAGCGTGAACCTCGGTGGCGTAAACTTCTTTGAAGGGTCCATTCCCTCGATATCTCGGGAGTATGGCATTTGGTACCTAGGGGCGGCCTCCCTCTACTCACTACGGGCTATGCGGACCACCAAACTCACAAGAACAACCTTGCTTGTTGCTGCCACTTTTTGGCCGTTGAGCTTAGTACGCATGTCCCCTTCTTGATCTCTCTTAGCGTTGAGCATCTCGCGAAGGTCCACACCAAACCTAGTTCAGTCGGGTGATCTTCTCTGCTTGCTCGATGCTATAGATTTCCTATTAGTTCGGCTATCCAGGTTAACACGGGATCTATGTTGTCTCCTATCCTGACCTTTCCGAGGTAACAGGATTGACTCTTTAATCCCACCATTAGATTGTCCTGGTCTTGCCGCTTGGGATAGTTTCATTAGCCTATTGTTAACTAAAATTTGTGCCATTTAGGCTAACTCTATCTGCAGGCGTTGGATGGTTATATCCCGGCTGTCCGTTCCTCTAGGGAGCAACCGACCTAGATTCTGTCCTGAGGTGGCCTTGGTCCCCCTCTAGGCATCATCCAATAGTTTACCCCTCTTCCCGTAGGAGTTTTGGGTGTATGAGGGGTCTCCCTATGGGTTTCACGACTATCGGAACGGTTGGTGCTTTGCAAAGCCATCAGAATTGGTTTTGCGAATGTCTATAATCGATTTTCCACAGACGGAGCCAATTGTGGGGTTAGATGATTGAGGGATAAGAGGAAAGAAATCGAAAATAGAACTCGCGATGGTTCTATGGCTACATTGGTAGCTTTAACCGGTCGTCCAACAATGTCCTGGCTGCAACACCGAAACAGTGAGACCGGGCATGAGAGCTATTTTCGAAAAATGGCTATCCGACGGTCAAGTTAGATGACCGGAGAATGTAGAAAGAGAGTGTGTGTGTGTTCTCTTAGACAAAGTGTGCGTACCTTTCAAAGAAAGAAAGGCTGACTTTATATAGCATAGCTTGCCACGTGTCTTGACGCGCTAGTTGTCTTGTCATCGAACAAACTACAGATCGGTGTGTACTCATACGCGCTGACCGTTGTATCAAAAAGTAAGCGGCTGACCCAGCATGCTCCTAGGGCTTGGCTGGTAACCTGTCATCATTCCACCGACATCTTCCTCTGGGTATGGGGCTATCAGAAGAAACTTCGACGTGCAAGTCACCTTCTATCCCCTGACATCTCTCGGAATTGCCGCTAGCCGTTGCCTCTCGTCCAAGCTCTAGCGCGATTATTATTCAAAGCTTGCTAAATAGCGACAACTCGGAGATAACGATGGCCTTAGCTCAAACAGTGCCGATGTTCGATAGTGTCTGCACCGAGTTCCGGCACAGAGGGCCACCAAGCTTATTTTAGAGCGATGGCTCATCGGAGGCTCCTGCCGTAGGAATACCAGATTCTGTCATTGTATATTTTGTTCCCCTTACAGCAACACAACTTATTTCGTGTGAATACTTTTTTGATATTTTGTTATACTTTTTTATTCCCAAATTACCCCTATTACATAATCACTTGTGTCTCTCTATTGCATAATCACCTATATGCCCCCAACTGCAATAATTTTTTAAATTTCTAACAACATCAATTTTTTTATAGTTCTCCAATTCTCATCACTGGTTCTTTCCTCTGCAATTGTTTTACTCTACGATTTTCTACGCCCGAATATATTTTGTGAATAAAAAATGGGCACCGCAGAATTCATAGAATAGCACATCGCGTGTGCTGGCAACTATTGGTGGGTATGTGTGCAGATCAAAGCCCAAGC
Organism: Actinidia arguta var. hypoleuca; assembly: GCA_030159115.1. Classification (NCBI taxonomy): domain Eukaryota; kingdom Viridiplantae; phylum Streptophyta; class Magnoliopsida; order Ericales; family Actinidiaceae; genus Actinidia; species Actinidia arguta. The sequence continues at coordinate 14,741,518 of BRYE01000003.1, read as the reverse complement.
TTTTTAAGGCTTGAAAAGCCAAAGCATGGCATGACTAGGAGTCCAGGATGTGGATGTGCTAAATTGCTTATCGTGGACGGGATATTCCATTGAATATCTCATTCCTTCACAAATCCCAAAATCTGAGGAAGCATCATCAAGTGACCCAAGAAAGATTCCAAAATCTGAACTTAAATTCCAAATTAAATATTGAAATAACATCAAAATAAAGTTCTCAAAAAAATAGTTTTTGGTTTTCAATTTTTTTAAGTAGATACAAAAACTATGACAAACATTGACTCAAGTCTAAAAATGTTGAATCAGTCCATAAAGAGACCTTAGTTTTAAACTGACCCCTCCACTTGTGAACAGTCGATATATTTACCAAATAAGGTCCCCAAGAACAGCCAGCCAAGCTGATGGAGAATTGACTTACAACGCAGGCTCCCCCATGTCACCAAAGAAAGTGACTTATAATCCAAA
>BRYE01000003.1:14711056-14718556 GCA_030159115.1 Actinidia arguta var. hypoleuca | reverse complement strand
AAGTCTGATAAAACAAAATTCAATACACAATTAATAGTATTGAAAAACTCCTTGAAGTGTTATGGTTTTTAACACTAAATAGGCTGGTAAAACCTTGTAATTAATTTCACAACGTCACAGGGAATTTTACTTTTCTGTTTTTGTTTAAAAAGTGAAGAAGTTTAATGTATTTAATTTTTCAGAAAAATTATAGTAGAAGAAAAAAAACTTAATCTGTCTTAATATTGTAAGACAATCTTTTGTGCAAAATGTAAAAATTGGCAAATGTATGATACAAAATTAAATTAATAATAATAAAAAAAATTACAGAAATTAATCAAATTTATAGAACTTCTTGTTCAGAGAACAACAACTAAAAATGATGGTTGAGGCCTGTATTTAATACAGTATCCTTAAGACAGATTAATCCTCCACACTGGTGCCAACGGACTTAAAGGATTATGTCTTCCAAGATACAACAGTCAAAATCTCACTAGTGTAGCACTATAGGCAGTGAGTCTGGCGAACCAACAACAGTGATGTATTCTTTATTCTCTCTAACAGTATATAAATATGCAAAAGGAAAGTATGGAGGAAGAGAAGAATTCAGATAGGTTTGATTTCTGGATGTTGGAATGGCTGAGAGTAGAAGGTATATATAGGAGAATTCGTGGCTGTTTGGAAAGGACACAACTTTCAAAAGGAAAGTAACTTATCAGGGATCTGTTTGTTTAAAATTCAAACGTACAGGGATCAAAAGGAAAAAACGCGATAGTTCTGGACTAACCTAAACGGACGCAAGGATTCTGGACCAAAATCGAATAGACACAACTATTCGGGGATTAATCCGAACAGACGCAACTGTTTGAGGACCAAAATACAATTACTAAAAACTTTATTTATTAAAAATAAATAAATAATTTTTAGGTAGAAAGTATATAGTAGTTTGGCCCCAACCCCCAACCTGCACCCGCGGCCAAGCCCACGGCCCGAGCGGGCGGCGCGCGTGGTGTTTTCAGTCTAGTCCATAGAATCCATAGTTTGGGCCCAACTCCATCCATAACTTCCCTCCTTCAAAAACTTGGGTAGCCCTTGGGGCTCAACCCAAGGAGTGAAAGTATCTCCTTATAAACCACTTTAACTTTCATCTTTTTTTCAATGTGGGACTAACAATTTTTTTTTTTACCATATCTACATAGTATCTCCAAATCTATGTAGCACACTTTGAAGTCAATTTCCAATTCAATTGTAAATAAATTTGAACAACTAATTATATATTCTTAATTCTCATATTAAAGTGTATACATAGCCACTTGGACCCACCAAAAAGGTGTATAGGTCCCATTTTAATTAAAACTCAAAGTTGGGCAAAACTATGAGTTAATAACGCATTTTTCCAACAATATATATGCTAAAAATTATCGCATCCAACAAACATTTGTTAATATACTAACACTATTAAAATAATATGATCCGCTAGAGATGACTTTACTATCTTTTAAAAATTTTAACTTTTTAAGGAAATAAGTAAGAAATGCATTCCAATTCAAATTGAAAAATTCTAATTTTTATTGTTGCCCCTTAATTCTCATAATTGGGTTATATTGTTAAGCTTTAGAGTATGATGGGTTGTCCGGTTTGATCGTTAATATAATTCTTAATACTTGAAAATATTTTTCTATTGTTTAGAAGAAAATTTTTTTATTATATTTTTATACTTTTTTTTATATCAATCGAGATTAACCACTACCATTGGACGGTATTTAACATTTCAATTTCTAAAAATGAGAAATCACAGGACTCTCAAATACCCACTTATCTATGAGAAATTATATATACGTAAAACTAATTAATATTATATAAACTTTTTAAATATCATAAGCTACAATCATGGATAGATGAGATGCGAATACATATATAAGATATAATATTTATAATTTGCGTACGAAATACAATATTAATTTCAACTTTATGATGACAAACATATATAAATTTATAATATTAACAACTATTACTACTACATAATCAAGACTTTTTATAAATTTTAGTCTATCCCTAACAACGACGACACACTGTTTATGCATGAAACACCTTGTATAAACACTACCATGTTTACTCACCAATGCAACCTTATCCCAAGATTTATTAAAACAAAACATAAAAGTTCCCCCTTCCATGAAAACAACAAGTATTTTACAAGTGTAATAGAAAATATATATTTCCCATGAGATTGTTGCTTGATGTCATCACACGATCTTGAGCTCTTGATTGCAATGAAACTTGGTTTTTGTTGTGTTCAAAACGAATCATCGATCACACATACAAAAGATACAAAAGGAGGAGACGCACCCCCTCAACTCATTATCTCTCACAATATCTCTCTGTCTTGCCTCTCAGCCCTCAACTCACAGCATACCGCTCTCAACCCTCAACACACTACACACAAATCTCAAGACACTACCCTCCCTTTTAGAGACCAAGGGAAGGAGGTGGTAGACTTTTAATGTGAAACTTAATTGTTATCCTATTTTATCTAAGAAATAATAAGAGATAATCCCTCTCAAGAGTTCTAGATAACTCGAGAGTTTCACTCTCATATGGACACTTCATGTGAGCCAACCGGGCTTAGACTTGGCTATTGAGCTTGGACTCATCCAAGTGGATTGGACTCAATAATCCCACCCTCCAGCCCACTAAAGGTTAATCCGATATCTTAAAGTTGTCCATCCTGACAGCTTCTGGTCCAACTTCCCCATTAGATTTATAAGACAACATCCGAGATACATTGCCCTTATCAACTGATTACTCCACTTTCCACCAAAGTTTCTGCACCTCCACACCAAAGTGTCTGCACCAAAGTTATCAAAATCGAATCGAACATTGAACCGGTTAAGGCACCGATTCAATAGTTCACTAGTTCAACCGATTTTATAATTAATAAATAATAAAAAAATATATTTAATTAAAAAATTAAAATATGACCTACTTTTTTGGTATATTATTTTGGTACAGTATACAACAATTGATATGGATAATTAAAATCATCTATTTAATATCACTAATTCTAATATTGTACTTTCTTTTAAAGCTAATTTACTCATTTGGTTTTTGATTTTTTTTGTAATTTATTTTAATTATTTGATCAAAATTTTAATTTTTTTGGTTCTTTCTAAATGATATGAATTTGAGTATACGATATTTCTTATCAAATTTAAAAAAAATTACTTGAAAATAAGCTAAATTCTTTGGCCCAGTTTGACCTAATTTATTTTTAGATTTTTAAGTTGCTTGGCTTTTCGAGTTTTTTCATATTTTGTGAAGTTTTTTAATTGTTTGATTAAAGTCTTTAATTTTTTTATTCTTCTTGAAGAGAGAAGTCTGCAAATGTAAAAATTTTCAAGTTTACTAAAAATAAAAAAATATTTTCACTCTACAAATTAACTATTTAAACTTTTTTATGTAGTGAATTCTTTTTTTAAATTCAATAGAAGACTATATTTTCAAATTATTCAAGTCAAGAAAAATCAAAAAAATATTATATTTTTCATTAAATAGTGATTTTTTTTATCAAAATCAAAAATAAAATAAAATTTAAAATAGCTAGAAAACTTAAAAAGCTTAGCCAAATTGGGTCAAATATTTCAAACATAAAGAAAAAAAAAGTGAGACAAATAAATTGAGATTTAGAAAGTATTAATTTGGTTAAAATATCGTCCGATTTTTTTGGTTCAATAAAATATCGCCCGGTTCGATAAAATACCGCTCGATTTTTTTGGTTCAATGCGGTTCGCTTGCATTTTCGGTAAAATATATTTACCAGATCAGTTAAGTGTCCGGTTTTCGGATGAACCGGTTGAACCGTCCGATTAGTTCCAGTTCTGATAACTATGCCTGCACCTTCTCACCGGGGTGCGCCACAAAGCACGTCACTTTGCAAGTTGTCATGGCTCCATCTCTCCTCCCTTGTGTGCACAACTGGAAAGATCACCGCCACTAATCAAATCGAGAGCGAAAAAGACTCGTTTCGGCGGTGCCGCGCCCGTCGCTATACAACTCTTCAAAATAGACTTTGTCTCCTTCCTATGAGCTACTAACTGGACATCCCGCACTGGTTGCACCACTTGTGTCTGGGCAGACTTCTGTACACATCTCAATGCATCTCCCTGCACTCTTGTACCATTTTGGATCCTCCAGGTACCATTACGGATTCTCCAAATACCTCTGTGCTTACTTTGCGTACCTCCATGCAACTGTTGCTTTCCTTATCCATTATTCTTATTAGTACCACTAGACCCATGTTGGACAGTAGATCCCTTTGTTTGGACACTCCCCTCCAATTAGTATAGCCCTCCAGTCTTTCTTCCCCATAGCATCACCTTATTTTCCTTGGAAACTCTCAAAATTCCTCCACTATCTTCAAAGTTGCATCCCTTCGAATCTAGCATCCCAATGAAAATTAAATTTTTTCGTAGACTAGGAACATGCCTTACCTCAATCAAGTCTGAAACCTCCCGTCTGCCATGCGAAAATGGACTGACCCTTCTCCACCAACTTTGTTCGCCGTGTTGATCGCCAACAATATAAGTCCCTCGCATGCTGCATATGTAGAGAACACCTCTCTGTCTCTACACAAGTGGTAAGCATTGCCTGAATCCAAAATCCAATCTGACTTTTCATCTATCGATATTGCTAGAAGAACATCACTCTCATCCACAACCATCACTGTTGTTGCTGCTGCCTCTGAAGACTAATCCTTCATCTCTACTTTATACTTTGGGCAATTCCTCTTGATATACCCATCCTGGTGGCAAGAAAAGCACGTAAAACTGTGATCTCTCGGTTGTGACCTCTGTTGTCCTCTCCTAGTACCCCTTTGATGACTCTTCCTTGACCTCAACCTTTTTCCCTACTTCCCTTTGAGACTAGGACTCGCGAATCATCACTATCTATCGTATCCATCTCTCTTTCATGTCTCTTCATTGAATAGGGCATCCATGACCATACTCGTAGTCAATTTCCCACTCAGTGGTGAATTGCTTAGAGAAATCACCAATGTCTCCTAACTTTCTAGCAAGAAACTCAAAAGCAATAGGGCCTGCGTCTCATCCTTAAACTGTAGGTCAACACTGGCCAACTGATTAATCAAATTCTAGAACTCACTCGTATGTTCCGCCACTAAAGTCCCTCTCTAAAGCTTTAAATTCACAAGCCTCCTCATTAATAAGGCTTTGTTCTTAGATGTCTTCACTTGGTATACCTCCTCCAACTTGATCCACAACTCATAAGTACTTGTCTCCTGTGCTATATGATGGAACATCTCGTGTCCAATACACTATCTAATCAGCCTAATCGTCTTCTTGTTCATCTTTTTCCATTCCTCATCCTTCGTTACTGTAGGTTTGTTTCCTTTATTCTCTAAAGGGTCATGCAAATCCTTACAAATAGAATATCCTTCATCCGTGATTTCTATAGGGCGTAATTTGTGGATGAAAGCATGATCATAAAAACAACCTTACGGATGAATCTGAAATGCCAAGAAACCTAAAAAATGGCCAAACTATCAAAATCATAACCTCTTGTGACCAAATTGTTAAAATTATAAAGTTTTGAGACCAAATTGACAAAATCAAAAACTTTAGGGATGAAACTATAATATACAACAACTATAGGGACCAATCTGTAATTATTAGTAACTCTAGAGACCAATCCATAATTAATAGAAACTCTAGGGACTGAAACTATAATTTATTGGAGGAAATATTCTTGGAATATTCCGTTGATAACGTGGCATTGACTTAGAACTGGCGTGGCGCTGACTCAGCGCTGACTAAACGACTGTGTGGCACAGGTGCACGCGTGGCGTGCGTGGGATGCGTGGAACTCACGACTGGCGCGTATCTGGCCGGTGGGAGCGCGTGGTGGCCACCTCCTGGCATGTGGAACCCTCCTCTGAGCGCATGGGTCACCTCCTAGTGCGTTCGTGGTGTGTGGCAGCACATGGAACCACCGTCTAGCGCATGGCAACTCGTGGCCAAGACAAATCCGACGCGTCGATGATCAGGCAACGCATGGGAGTGTGTTCGACTTCCGTTTTTGACGCGGTTTGATGCTGGAGCTTCGTCTCGAAGAGAAGAACACACTGATGCTATCAGAAATTTATTTTGAGCACTTCTATGAACACTTAAATTTTAACTTGGGCTTTGATACCAATTATTGTGCTTCAAACGAATTATCGATCACACACACAAAAGACAATAAAGATTTAAGTGGTTCGGCCAATGATGCCTACATCCATAGAGAGAAATCAATAAAAGGAGGAGACGCACTCTCCCAACTCACACTCTCTCACACTCTCTCTCTGTTTTGCCTCACTCTCAACTCACAGCATACCGCTTTTAACCCTCAACACACTGCACATAAATCTCAGTACCCTGCCCTCCCTTTTAGAGACCAACAGAAGGAGGTGGTAGACTTTTAATGTGAAACCTAATTATTATCCTATTCTGTCTAGAAAACAATAAGAGATAATCACTCTCAAAAGTTTTAGATAACTCGAGACAGTATATATGTAAATATAAATACACAATATTTTTTTGCACATAACACAAATATATATATATATATATATATATATATATATATATATATATATATATATAACCACCAAAACAAACTTATAATTGTGGCAACCCAACATAACACATGGTGGTATGCGCGGAGCATGTGGCGAATTGCTTCAAAATAAATTAATTGATCTTGTCTTAGATTATTTTAAAACATGCCCCGCTCCATATATTCGTAGTATTCAAGTTACAGATGAATTAAATTGACAATGGATTTTCTTAAAAAATTAAAATGTTATATGTAATCGGATTTTTATCATTGTCCAGTTAAATTCAAGAATGGGCGCTGAATTTTAAACCTACAGAGTCAAATGTAAATATAAGACACAAAATTTATAACCCACATGTTAAATTCAATATTGATCTCAACCTTGAAATTACGAACCTATATACTCCTAATTTGAAAAATATGTATAACTAATAATACCATAAACCTAAACATATTTTAGACAATTTGGGGGGGGAGGGGGGGCCCTAGTTGGTTGCTCATGATTGATTTTATATCTAAAAAATATTATACAAATTCAAAATTAAAAATTAAGGTGAATCATATATTATCATGTACGTAATAAAATAAAATAATAATAAAAACTGGTGACATAAAACAGATTTAGGTTCACCTCTCTAGCTAATGAATGCATTGATTGTGAATTTAGTGATAAAGAAATTGGGCCAGAAAGCCCAACAATTTACCATGCAAAGCTTTGGGGCAACTATCAATCAGTTGTATTATTTGCTCATAGTGAGGCTAGGAATGACATTAAAAATCCGATTCGATGGGTATCTAGACCCACTCGAAGGAAAAAGGGGAGTTTTTTTTTTTTTTAAATTTACCCGGTAGATAGGGTATAAAAAACCCGACCCAATCCGCAATTTATTACTTTACTATAAAATCCCT
>BRYE01000003.1:14701056-14706056 GCA_030159115.1 Actinidia arguta var. hypoleuca | reverse complement strand
AAATTGGTACATTCAAACCCTAGCGCAACTGCTAAAATCCCCTGGACATACTTTGCTACATCATGAAAGCTTTTCCCGGAGACGAGCACGTAGCTTCATGCGGCAATTGGTTCAAAAAAGTAACCTCATAGGCCGATCTTGGGTATGAAAAAAAGAAAATTAGGTCCAACCCCTAACTGTGGTTGCATGGAAGAAACTGACCTGGTAATTCATCGCCACAGGAACGATTCGGTCTGTAAGTTCAGCAAAATGCGCACTAAATCTTAGGAGGAATGGTTCTTTACATGTGGTCTCTTCCGGGCACACTATGAGGTCTCCTTTAGATAACTCTCATTTGATTTTTTCTGCATCTATGTGGCGGATTCGGGTTTAATTGGATTGTGGTAATTATAGATAGGATCTTCGTTATGCGTGAAAGAGAATAGGTAACTGCAGGGACTCGGCGCTGGAGAATAGTACAGAGGATGATGGGGTCCATTAGGCACGCGAAGAGAATGCCCAAGTTTGAGGCCACTGGTGGTGGCTTTCCTCTCATGATAGCCTTGGCACCGAATATTCCGTACACATAAGATATGGCCCAAATTGGCAAGATCAAACTAAGATTACTCGTATTGCGGCAAGGATAATGCCTAGGGGGGAGTCCACAAGAGGATGTAAAGAGCCGTCAATGGTGTTGGGCGCTCCTCGGAGGAGCTGGTGGTCAGTCTTTTGGTGGTTCCTATTCGGCCATAGTTTGAAGCATTTGTTAGTATTCGTTATGCGTGAAGTGGAAGAGATTGGGTAAAGCGTTCGGTAACATTACATTCAGTTGTAATTTTGACACAGTACGCCAACTTATATACAAATAATAGTTAATTACACTTTTCTCTTAAAGTATTGACTGATTCTCACTTTTTCCCTTTAAAAAGTAATTTTGTCGCATTGGGCTTAATTACCTATTGAATTGGCTGAAATCAGACCCGGTCACTAAACTAGCTCCGACTAGTCTACTAACATTGAAATAGTAGTCAATACCACGTCCTACCATTGAAACCCAAATCTTTGAGCCAAAGCCAAAATCCAGTACCCAATATTCCAACCGTAACCCTCCCCCCAATGCCCAACTTCTGCCCCATCCCAACTTTTCAACCTTCCCAGTGCCTCCACCTTCCACCACCCCATGTTTTACTCTCCACAGCTCTAGCCAACCACTACCGCTCAACTCCACTTCAGTTTTTACCACTACTCAACCCCGCCAAATCTTCATTCACTCGCACTTAAAACTCCCTTCTAATCAAAATCCCACACCACACTCTGAAATCAATGGCAGCAGCGACAATGGCGCTTTATGATCCCATCAACATTGACGGTGACAGCGACTACTATGATCTATACTGCCGCGGTGGCTTACAATCACATTGAATTGGGTGGTAGATGGAAGATATCGAGAGGAGAATGAAGCCTAGTTTGGGGACTTGATATTAGAGTTTGGGGTTTATGAGTATGGATTTGGGCTTGGATTCTAGGCTTGGGTTGTAAATCTACTCAAATGCAATGATTATGCGGTGTGTCGCTCAACGTGTAGTATTTCACTAGAAATTTGGACGGGTTTTGGAGAATGGGGTGGGACACACGTAAGTTGTGATTTAGTAAAAAAAATTATAAAGTTGGGCTATTACACATTAGATATTTTTTAGTGAGATTCACACCAAAAAAATTAAAACATCTCTTTCTTTTTCTCTCAAAGTAGTAATTTTTTTCAAAATCATTATAGTTTTTAATTTGTTTTCTATTTTATAACAATGTATCTATTCGTATATGCATGCAATTTATCATTTATCTAACGTTTATATCTTATCTATTTTTTAGATTGTAAAACTTTAATGAGTATGCTTAAGATGTGGGGTTTTTTAATGTAGTGCCCGTGGGCACGGATAATTACTAGTATTACATATGTCAGATTATGTTTAAAAGATATATGTTTAAAAAATATAGAAAACTCACTGTAAATCATTTTAAATCCCTAATGAATGTGTTTTTTAAAAAAGAATATGCGTTAAGTTGTGAAACAAATAAAAACATTCGCAGTTTCGATAGCCAATACCGTTGCACTACAGCACCTCGAAACAGCATTACCACTACCGTTACAGGGACCGCTACTACTTTTTCAAACCACGATTGTATAGGGTTGTAATATTCCTTTTGAAGGAGGTTTTTTGATAAATTGAGATTTCAAATTTTAGTGTTTCGTTGTAGCTTTAGTGTGATGCCTTTTAGGACTTATTTTTCAGCCCCATATCTCGTGAATTTTGAGCCTTTATTGCTGGATTTAGCACAAATCAGTGCTATAAAACTGATTTTGCTCATTTTTGGCTTTTATTTGTGCGTTAATCGGGTCCATCTGTGATTGTAATTGCTGGAACGTCAAACCTACATCATATTTCAATCTTGTTGAAATTAGGGATAATTTTTTCTAGGTTTGTGCTAGAAATTATCTTAAGAAACCAACGACTGTTGCTTAGACAACAGAATTCTTTCCTTAATTTTGTTCCAAAACACAGTTATCATCGCAGGAGTTTAATTTGAGAAAAAAATTACTCACCTTGCACATAGACAACAATGAAGAAGCAGACTCAGCCCTTCCCAGCCCCATGCCAGGCTGCTTATCCCCCCAAAATTCACCAAACTGACCAGAGACCAAATCACCACCCTCCAGTGGTGGTCCGGGGGGAGGGGAACATTTGAAAACAAATAAAATAAAATAATTTTTTATTTTTTTTATATTTTTTCTGTTAGTTTTGACAGTTTTGCATTAGTCCATTAAAGCTGACCCGCCCCCCTCCGTAAACGTTTTTATCAAAAAATCCATTGAAAATGTATAATTTAGCTCCCCTAAACTTAATTTCTGCGTCCGCCACTGCCACCCTCCTTAATAAATCCAGTGGCTAGCCCTAACCGGTTCACCACAGCTCACTCCCAACAACATGATCAGCCCTCAAATGTTCCCTTCATAAACATCTCCACTATCACCCTTGGTGTCTTGGTCACCACCACTCTCTTCTCATACGAGCTAAACGCCGTCCAAGCTTCAAGTCAACATCATCCATGTAAAACTTGGACAGGACCGCTCTAGCCACGGATTCAATCTCCGACACACGAAGCCCCACCATGGCAACAAAAATCATCAACTTGAGCCCATGATTTCTCATCCCACATAACTCCAGCAGTCGTATGACTGGCCATAACATTATCAACAGGGCAAAGTGTTTTAGCCCTGACGCCTCAAATGCTACTAGCATGAAGTAGGAAAAGTGGTCAGAGTCCCTCAAAAGAGTCCCTTCTAGCTCAGAAACAACAGACTCCATTAGGGTTTTGCAACTTTATTTTTTTATTTGAAACAATTTTTTTTTTTTTTTTGAGTGGGGTGGGGTGGGGGTATCGTTAAGGATATAAGGGTTGTAAGATCGATTTTGGTGTTGTCCATGTTTCTACAATGAATATTTTAGGCTAACTAAGATAATCTCACAGATTTTTCCATGTGTGAGATTATTTTATGCTCTTTGTGTTAAAGGCTAACAAGTTATGATCATGGTTGTTGCCTCCACGTTGTCATTGCGGATCCTACTGAGAACTAAGTCTCTTTCTCTCTCCAATCTTAGCTTATTCTCTGTCTAATCCTTTTGAGAATCCCTCTCTCTCTCTCTCTAATCTTGGCTTATTCTCCCTTATTCTCTCTGTTAGTATAATGAAGAACATAAAAGACAGAGGGAAAAGGAAAATAATTTACAGGTAAAAGAGGAAAAGACTAAACTACCCCTACACATAACATAGATATACATCAACACCCCGCTCAAATTTAAGGGGTTTTGGCAAAGACCAACTTGAGTTTGGTGACGAGAGTATCAAACCGACCAGGCAAAAGAGATTTGGTAAAAATATCAACTGTCTGTTCGGTAAAGGAAATAGGAAGAAGATGGACCGTATCGCAAACTACATGCTATCGAATGAAGTGGTAGTTAATCTTAATATACTTAGTACGATCATGAAAGACATCATTGTGAGCAAGCAGTATGACACTGCGATTATCACAATGAAGCACAGTAGCCCCAGAATGATTGACGCCCATGTCCTGAAGTAGCCACCAAAGCCAAATGAGTTCCTATGTAGTGTCAGTAAGAGCACGGTACTCAGCCTCAGTGCTAGAGCGAGCTACAAGAGTCTGCTTCTTGCTACACCAAGAGATAAGGGAGTCTCCTAGAAAGAAGTAGAAGTCGGTGGTAGAACGTCGATCCATAGGATCCCCAGTCCAATCGTCATCAGAAGAGGCATGAAGCTGAAAAGAGGACTGACAAGAGAAATGTAAACCATGAACAATGTCAGAACGAGTAACAGTTGGATAAATAAGGTTGCCGATGAGATGTCTATATAGGGTAACATCAGATAGCAGTTCACTATCAAGAGAAGTAAGATGAACATTGGCTTTCAGAGGAGTAGAGGCAGTCTTACAATCTGAAAGCCCAGCCAGGTAAGAAGATCTGAGGCATACTTGGCATGAGTAAAAGAATATCTAGTATAGTTAGATGAAACCTCAAGACATTCTTAACATCCGTCTGACACATGGGCCAACTACGAACAGCAGCAACAGCAAAAAGACTCTTGATAGATGTAAGCCTAGCAACAGGAGCAAAGATCTCCTCATAGTCAATACCATACTCCTGAGTAAAGCCCTTAGCAACCAAACGGGCTTTGCAACGCTCCACAGTACCATCATGTCGAGCCTTAATCTTATAAACCCAGCGACACCCAATAACAAATTTGCCAGGAGGAAGATCAATAAGGTCCCAAGTATGAGTCTTATCAAGAACCTGCAATTCCCCAATCATAGCTTACTGCCAAAGAGGGTTAATACTTGCCTCACGATAGGAACGAGGCTCATACTAGGCTAAAACATTGGAAAAGTAGTGATAATCTCAAAGATAAGAAGGAACTTTTCTTACCCGAGTGGAATGTTGGACAGTGAG
>BRYE01000003.1:14693556-14696056 GCA_030159115.1 Actinidia arguta var. hypoleuca | reverse complement strand
AACGGAAACCTAACAGATGGAATGTCCATGCGGTGACCACTAACCCACATTAACCTTTCATTTATAATTTTGAAATTTATAATATATATACTATTATTCATACTTTTGGGGCCCCATTTTTGAGCAAAAACTTGGGGGTCCTAGGCGGCGACTTTGTCGGCCTTGCCTTAGGGGCCGGTGATGTATGAAATGATAGTCATTATGGGGAAAGGAATCGCGTGAGTATCCATTTTTGCAAAATGGATTTGTGGGAAGAGAGAGATGTTGCTGAATAGGGAAAAGCCATGGGGATGAGATAACTTTGTTTTGAAAGTTGAAACATGGGTAGGATGATGGTGAGTGGGTGGTTATATAATCTGAGTGTTGTAAAGAAACGAAATTGGTTATCCAATGAATTCAAATTTAGGGTTTTGTTTTACTCTATTATCCCTTAAATGAACTGCAAGTGAAAATAAAAACAATCACAAATTTCTCTAATTAGGAGGACAATTTGGGAAAGTAGAAAATCTGACTGCTACACTAAATCTGAAGCTTCACCAAATGAGATGTTATCTTATTACTATTATAATAGTATAGATAAGTGCAACAATAGAAACTATATATTTTCCACAAGGTCGTTGCTCAAATCAAGAAATAACTTAAAATAATTGAGCATGATTTAAATTATTTAAAGCATGCTCCACTTCATTTTTAAAAAAAGTCAATAGTACATTCTTTCATCCCAACAGACGCACACAATAATCACAAATTACATTTGTTATCCTGACAACACATGATTCTAAAACTTCCAAAGAAAAATAAATACAAACTCCAGTTTTATTTTTACAAAACATGCACAAAATAAAGCTGAACAGTTTACCAAAATCCTAATCCGATCAACATTTGAAGTCTATGTTACAATTCCGTGACTTGTCCTTTCTCGTGAAATGGGTGCACTCAAACCCTAGCGTGGCGGCTAAAATTCTCTGGACATAATTTGCCACATCATGAGGACTTTTCCCGGACGAGCATGTAGCTTCATGTGGCAGTTGATTCAGGAAAGTTACTTCATAGACCGGTTTCGGGTTCATAAAAAAGAAAATTAGGTCCAAACCCTTACAACCCTTCGCCGTGGTTCCATGGAAGAACTCGGCTTGATAATTCAGCGCCACAGGTACGATCTGATCTGTAAGCTCAGCAAAAAGTGCACTAAATCTTAATAGGAATGGTTCTCTACATGTGGTCCCTTCAGGGCACATGATGAGGTCTCCATTGGATAGCTCTTCCTTGATTTTTCTGCATCCACTTGGCGTATTCAGGCTAATCGGATCGTGGGGATTGGAGACATGATCTCTGATATTCGTGAAACAGAGTAGGCAAGTACAGGGACTCGGCGCTGAAGAACAGCACAGAGGACAGGGGCGTCCGTTACACTATGATGATTGCACGCGAAGAGGACGCCTGAGTTGGAGTTTGAGGCTGCTGGCGGTGGATTTCCTTTCACGATAATCTTGATGCCGAATATTCCGTACACATAAAACATGGCCCGCATTGGCAAGATAAAAATGAGTGTTCGGAATATGGCAAGGCTGATACCTAAGGGGATCCATAAGAGGATTAGAAGAGCTGTTTTCGGCATTGGGCGCTTAACGAGGCGACCATCATGGAAGATCACTGGCAGCGGGGAGAGGAGCGGTGGTTGCTCTCTTGGTTGTTGAAAACTGGCGGGTGGGATTTTCCCTATTCAACCATAGTGTTTAGCACTTGTCAGTATCATTATGCGCAGTAGAGTAGAAGAGACTAGCAACTACAACGGGATTAGGATTTAGGGATCATTTGTCCCCCAAATTTGGTCTTATTTGTATTATCTTTATTTATGCAAAACATTTTTGGGCAGAGCATCCGGTAAAATTAGAAATGTCTGCCAAAACTTTTTATAACCAAATTTTAGATTCTGACAACCTGAAATTTGTGTCATCTTATTTGGCATATCTTGTGCTTCTGATTCTTGGCAAAATATTTCTAAAACTATTTAAAAGCAAATTCTAAAAAGTTACGTACTATTTTGATATTTTTACATTTGTTTTCAAAAACCAACAAAATAATAAGGATGTTGCTATGTCAACATAAGTTTTTCCTTAGTTTTGCTCCTAATATAGTTTTTTTAATAATTTTGTATCCGGCCTAAGACTAACTAATTCAGTGGATCAATCTCACCGTCCACTTGTGAAGGACCGTCAGATTAGAGTCGTGCAAAGTCCCGTATGGACTAGCACAACACAAAAATTAATTGATAACACAACACCTAAGAGGTTTTGAACCTGAAATTTTAAAAAAGAACAAACTTCCAAATTTCAGGCCTAGATCACCGAACCAACCACTGGAGGTTAAATATAGTTAATGCACAAACGTTAATTACTTTAAGAAAAGAACTACTCACCTTGCACATAGACAAGAATAAAGAATCAGACTCGGCTCTTCCCAGCCCCATGCTAGGCTGCTCATCCCCAAACAGCTCACC
>BRYE01000003.1:14666056-14678556 GCA_030159115.1 Actinidia arguta var. hypoleuca | reverse complement strand
CTAAAGCTAACATCAGCCATCGTCGCCTTTTATGAAAGAAAGAGAGAGGAGCACAGTAGACGGGAATTTGGGCAAATAAATATTTGGTTATGTTAGGTGGTAGGTTTGTAACATGGAGAAAAAATAAGTTTATGTAAAACTTCATGGCTTCCTCCACTGTTGGGGCTAAATTTATGAGAATCGAAAGATACAACCTCGCATTGGTATGCAAAAACGTCCATTCTCAGTTTTATAGTACCATCGTGGTTATTTCTTACAGGAACAAAGCATACAGTCATAGTACAATACCATGATATCCCCTGCTGTATGGTGTGAGTTTACATAATGAGAGAAAGGAAATTGAGAATAGACACGTACGGTGGTCTTACGGCGATGTGGGTGGCTGCAGTCATTCACCAATCGGTCAAATCCTAGTTGCAACACAGAAATAATGAGAACGGCTGCTAGAGTTGTTTCTACGAAAATATTCTCCGATGGTCAAGTTAGATGACCGAAAAAAGTATATATATATATATATATATATATATATATATATATATATATATATATATAGAGAGAGAGAGAGAGAGAGAGAGAGCGTGTGTCTCTTGGACCAAATACGCATACCTTTGATTGAAAGAAAGACGCGTGCCATGACGCGCTAGTTGTCTTGTTACTAAACAAATTGCAACTCGCGTATACTCGTACGTGCCGACGATTGTGTTATTGAGTGGCTGACCCTACTGCACTCCTAGGGCCTTTGTCACTCCCCGGATAAACGAGATCTGAATACGTAAGAAAAACACCCTAAATAAAGAAAATCAAACTAAAATAATATAACAACATTTTGCCGTAATATCAAAGTACAAATAATCATTCCCGTGAGACCATACTCTCTATGAGCTAGCACTATACAAAACAAAATGATAGTACATGGACAATGTCCACACCGGGTCAAAAGAATATTACAATTTAAAATACACCATTATAAATTCATAAACTCAAATAAGCAAAACACATATATGTGCCTCAAGTATCGGGATAAGCCTCGGTACCTAAAATTTATTTAATTATAAAGGTAAGTTATCTTGAAGTAGTCTAATAATGGGCTTAATGTATCAAGCCAAGATCATGATGCGTAAGTATAGAATAAATTTTATAATACAAGAAAATAATATGTGCAATTTATATCAAAATACACTTTTCAATTCATGATTTATAAAACTAACAAGTTTTCAAACTTTTCAAACATTCTTAAAATATTAATCCAATTATTCTAAATAACACATCTAAGTTAGTACCTAAACCGGCCTTATCATACACTGAGCATATGAGACAATATTCGGCCAATTTTTCGGTCACTAGTTGAGGGATTTGATTTCTCCTTCCACGCGAATTTTTCGGTCTCTCCATGGATTTATTCTAACTAACATTATTCCGAGTACACTAATGTACCAAATTCGACACTACCTAGCATGTCATTTTCAAAACAAGTTTTCAAATTCCAAATGATTAACTCACATTTTTAAAAACAAGCTCCAAACGTTTAACTCACCTTTCCAAAACAAGTTTCAAGTCCCAAACGTTTAACTCACCTTCCCAAAATAAGTTCCAAGTGTTTAATACACAATATAAAATACATTTTATGCAAATCTTTTTTATTTTTGTAAATGCAAGTAACTGCCGGTAGTGGCCTTAAGTTCTACTGATAAACAGGAAACCAGTGACAAAATCAGAATGTTTACTACTGATAGTGGCCCTAGGCACTATCGGTAGACAGACTTCCAGAGACATAACTAAATATTCACTATCGGTAGTAGATTTAACACTACCAGCAGACAAACTTTCATATGACTGAAAGTTTGTTTTTGAGAAACGGCTCTTCGACGGTCAAGTTAGATGACTGAAAAATTTATATATAAAGAGAATATGTGTCTTTTGGACCAAATATGCGTACCTTTGAAAAAAAGAAAGGCTGACTTTATATAGTACAGCTCGATGCATGTCTTGACACGCTAGTTATTTTGCTTTTGGATAGACTGCAACTCGGCACGTGCTCATATGCGCTGCCCACTGTGGCTAACCTAGCCGCGCTCCTAGAGCCTGGATGGAAGCCTATTATTACACAATCGATGTCTCGTCCCGAGCATGGGGGCTGTCAAAATAAGCTTTATCGTGCAAGTTAACTTTTGTCCGTTGACATGCATTGGGGGCGCCACCGACTATTGCCCCTCATCTATACTCCGACGCGGTTACTATACCGAACTTATTAAGTAGCGACAACTCGGGAGTAATGGTAACCTTAGCTCAAATAGTGCCCATCTTCGGTGGTGTTTGCCTTGAACTCCGAACACAAAGGTCCTCTAAACTTATTTTATAGTTATAGCTCAACAGAAGCCCCTGCCCTAGTAAGGTCAAATTATGTTATCATATATTTTGCCCCTTACACCTACAAAAAAATCTACGAGTACAATCGTATACAAAAAAATCTTATTTTATTTCTCCTCTACGTTATAAAAAGCATAATAACTTTGTTTTTTTGATATTTCTAAGTTGTTTTGGTTTTAAAGTTTTTTCAGTTTTAATTAAAAAATTTAATCGTTAGGTCAAAATTATATATTTTTTCAGCTTTCTCAATGAGATAAATTTAAAAATGTAAAATCTTCATCCAATTTGAAAAAAATATATTTTTTACTTTACAACTTAGTTAATTTTTTTATCTTCTAAATTTGAATAATATTTTTATATTTTTAGAATTGAAGAACTTGAATAGTATAAAATTATTATCAAAGAGCAAAAGAATTTTACTAAAAATAAAAAAAATTATATTTTTTATTTAAAGAAAAACCAAGTCAGATCATTTAGGGTATGTTTGTTAACCCATATATTTTTATTTTTCTATTTTTATTTTATTTTTTTTTATAAATGAAAACAGAAAACTTGTTTGTGTTGCAAAAAATAAATGAAAACAACACAAAACAGTTTTCACTATTTTTGAAAATAATAAAAATAAAAAAAAGATATTTTTGTTTTGTTTTCAAAAAAATTTCATCCAAAATTTTTTCATCCTTCTCCACTATCACCTCGTCCTTCTCCACTACCGCCGCCACCTACCACCACCATGTCTTCCTCCTCCTCCTCCTCCTCCTCCTCTACCACCACCACCACCACCTCCTCCTCCACCACCACCACCACCACCACCCATCACCACCACCACCTCTTCCTCCACCACCATGGCCGTCGCCGCCACCCATCACCGCCACTTCCTCCTCCTCCACCACCACCACCACCACCCCACCACCGCCACGTCCTCCTCCTCATCCACCACCACCACCGCCACCCATCACCGCCACGTCCTCTTCCTCTTCCTCCTCCTCATCCACCACCACCGCCGCCGCCATCGCCACCACCCCGCCACCGTCACGTCTTCCTCCTCCACCACCGCCGCCACCCATCACCGCCACATCCTCCTCTTCCACCTCCACCTTTTTTTAAAGTAGTTTAAAAAAAAATGAATACAAACAGATTTTTATTTTTAAATAGTTTAAAAATAAATGAACACAAACATATTTTTAGTTTCTATTTTATAAAAAACAAAACAAAACAAAACAAAAATTAAACAAACACAAAAAATAAAAAAATGAAAACGTTATCAAACATCACCTTAATGTCTTGGCTGTAGTCACCCAAATTTTCAATATTCTTTGTATTGAGTAAATCGCATTCCTTTTATTGTGACCTAATCAATACATGAAATATCCCAATATGATCAAAGAGAAACAATGAAGTAGTTTCTGTTGTGGTAAAAATTTGGGAGAGCAACCAACAGTCAGAATTGCTCCTCGGCCTCAGCACTGGACCTCGGCCTAAACTGGGGCGACCTGCACAGCAACGAGTAAAAGTAATCGGCCGGGGTGAAGCCGCTCAAAACCCCTCCGGCGTATGAATCAGGCCAAGGCGACCAGAGAATAAGGCAGTATGGAGAGCACAATAAAAGTGTGTAGTGCCTGTTGAGCGTACCTTTTTGGTTGTGGGGGAACGGCCTTTATATAGACAGGAGAACTGAGTCGTGTCAGTGTAATATAGCGAATTCCTCGGAAGGATAAGCATGGGATGATATCCCAATTAAATCTGGAGTTCAATCTGGAGGCTGCCAACTGGTGATCATTCCGGATTTATAGGCGACGTTGTGGAGTTGGAGTCTATTGGAAACAATCCTCTTGTAGAGGTGAAACTCTTTATGGAGATGGACTTCAATCAGGTTAGGAGTCCCGTGATAACAGATCTCTAATGGAGATGGGAGTCCTTTTGGAGAGAGGTCTTTGAAGGAGAGGTCTTTGAAGGAGATGTCTCTGCATTGGGCGAGGTAAATAGTCTCTGCATTGGGCGAGGTAAATAGTCTCGCCCTTTTGGGTGACATGTTTGGCTCGAAACATCTGTTGGTTCAAATTATTCCACATCAGTAGCCCCCTACTCAAAAGTGCCGAGATATTTGGGACCTTTGAGTAATATCATTAGAAGTTATGGACCCGTGTGGGTGCGTATTAAATGTGCCTTTTTTCCCGGTTTGACACGTGGATGGGGCATTAAATTCTGCAGTAGTTTTTTGGAGAAACAAGGCGGCGCCATGATTACCTTTGGCGGGATTTGATGGCTCGATGTTCAAGTTTCAAAAAGAATTTGAATAGGCGGATTAATCTGGGCCATTAAAGCGGATGAATCTCAACCGTCACCTTCCTTATATATAAGGAACCCTAACCATTTACTTTTACCC
Organism: Actinidia arguta var. hypoleuca; assembly: GCA_030159115.1. Lineage (NCBI taxonomy): Eukaryota > Viridiplantae > Streptophyta > Magnoliopsida > Ericales > Actinidiaceae > Actinidia > Actinidia arguta. The sequence goes on along the minus strand of BRYE01000003.1, from coordinate 14,673,803 downwards.
TTTTGCCTGATCACCATTAGTCTCTCTCTCCTAGTTCTTGCTTCCGGTTTGTCTTTCCTGCCTTACGTCCCTGGTCCTGCCTGTGATCGCCTCTTCTTAGCACAGTAAGTAATAGTTCATTCTCTCTTTTACTCGATTGTATGTCCCATAGATCTACGGTGAGTCCTACTTTGGATTCTTTGCCTTCGTGGATCTCAGACCATTTAGGAGAAGGTTCATCATACGTTACTGACGAGGTTAGACAATCCCCTAGGTCGCCAATGGAAGATCCATCTGTTGCCGAGGTCATTCCTTCGGATAACATTCATCCCTCTGTAACTAAGGAACATAATACTATGACCCTTGAGGAGCTCGGCTTACTAAGGGAGACTTATTCATTCCCTCAGGGTGTACAGCTTAGACTTCCTGAGGAGGGCGAGACCATTCTTTCTGCTCGCCCTGGAGAGGTGGCTTTTTATGAGGCCGCCTTTCCCGCGGGCCTCCGTTTTCCTATTCCTATAATTATTAGGTCAATTTTGCTTTTTTATAAAATTTGTCCTGCTCAGCTCGTCCCCAACGCCTGGCGCAGTATTGTCGGCGCCGTGACGTTGTGGCGAGTTCACAAGTTCGTGATGACCCTATCCGAGTTTAGGAACATTTTTTCCCTCACTAATAATCCTAAGCCAGACCAAGGGTGGCTGTACTTCAAGGCGAGGTACAAGAAAACTATCCTTGGAGAATACCCCAGCAACGTGAAGAGGTGGAAAAGCAGGTTCTTTTTTGCTTCCGGGGACAAATGGGAGCTTTTTGATGAAGAACCTCGGGAGGGAGTACCGCGGATTCCGAGGTCATGGGGAATTCCAGGTCGGCTTTTATTTTGCCAGCGTTGGTTTATTAATTAAATAGATCGGTATTAACATGGCTCTCTTTTCAGATAAACGCTGCAATGAGCTGCCTACGTTGCTGTCGTTCGAGCAGGAATTCTATGATCAAATTTCCAAGTCGATGGCGGAACGTGGGCGCTACAATGTCCCCATGATTTTCAAAACCAAGGCTTTTGGTTGGGTTTTCAGCTCGCCTGGTCCTACGGAATCAGGATCGGAGGGCGATCATCCGCAGCCGTCATCTACGTCGGGTAAAGCGGGTGAGTCCCGCTCTTCCCGTGGTGAACTCCCTCAAGATGGCCAGCCCCAAGATGATTCAATAGAATATATAGGGACTGTTAGGAAGGAACTGAGGAGGGTTGCTCCTCATATTCCCGACCTGACTTTATTAAGATGGTCGGGGGGAAAAATCCGAGACCCTGTCCTTGAATTTTGCTCAGCGTTGGGATCGAGCTCGGTCTCGACATCAGAATCCTGGTCGGATTTTGAGCTATCCCCCGAACTTAGATCGGATGGTATAAACCCTTGCTACCTTTGTATATTTTTTTTTACGTCTGATATATATTTTTTTTTTTGCAGCGATGTCGAGGAGAATCAGTCTGAAGAAGCTCGGCGAACGGGTGGAGAAAGCCCGAGGTGAGAGTTCATCCCAAAAATCTGGTCCCCCTCCTACAAAGGGGGTGGTCATTGGCGATAAGCGTCCAATGGATGAACCTTCCTCTTCGCCGAGTAAGAAGGCGAAATCCGGGGGTGATTCCAAAGACAAGGGACAAGCCCCCATCCCTGAGCCAAAAAAGAAATCTGGTCCAGCACATCATCCAGTAGCCCCTTCTTCTGGTCCCGGGGAGGGAAGCTCGCCCTCGTTGGGCACTGCACTTGGTCTTAGGGCCTCCATTTTGGGGAGCCCTTCGGTGGCCGAGAAGATCCTTCGAGGGGTAATCCCCCCTATGGATCAGGAGAAGGTGGGGCAACTCACTCTGGACCAGACTGCCTCAAAATTTATTCACGCCCTTGGCCAGGTATTATTTTGATACTTGTATTTGTTTCATCCCTGTCAAATTTGATTATTTTGAACTGATAGGATTTGTTTGTAGCAGGCGCTTGTGTTCGGGTCTTCTCTGGCGGTGAAGAGCAGGGAGACCATTGAGGAGGCCACCCTTCAACAGGGGCGAGCTGCTATTTGGACACTGAAGTTTCTCGTCTTCAGAAGTTATCCTCCGATCTGGAGCAACAATTGGCCGAGGCGCGAGCTCGGGAGCAGCAGGTCGACGACGAGGTCGCCAAATTCAAGGCTGAAAGAGATGCCTTCTCCGATAGTCTGACAAAGGCAGGGCTTTTGGTTGAAGACTTGAGGGGGAGAGTGGAGCGTGCGGGGCAGCTGGCTGTTGAGGAATTTAAATCCTCGTCAGATTTCGCCGAGGCTGTTGAAAGCTCATCCTCGAGGTATTTTGGCGACGGGTTCGATTTCTGCAAACGTCAGCTACGCCATCATCATCCCGACCTGGCCATAGATTTAGAAGAGATGCGTCTTGATCTTGACCTGCTTGCCTTGGAAGATGAAGGAGAAGGAGAAGGGGGCGAGGAAGAAACTGTTGAAAAAGGAGACGCAAATCCTCCGGGCGACGCAGCTCCCCAAGGCGAGGACAACCCCCCCTTATCATAAATGTAATTTGTAATGTGAATGGTCATGAATATAAACGTTGATTTTTTCGACAATTTTGCATGTTAGTTTTTATATTATATCCTTGTGCAATTCTTTCGATGATTTGGCGATCTTGAATAGGCGACCAAGATGCCTCCGTCATCTTTCGATGAACTAGCGATCTTGAATAGGCGATCAAGATGCCTCCGTCATCTTTCGATGAACTGGCGATCTTGAATAGGCGACCAAGATGCCTGTCATCTTTTGATGAACTGGCGATCTTGAATAGGCAAGCAAGATGCCTCCGTCATCTTTCGATGATCTGGCGATCTTGAATAGGCAAGCAAGATGCCTCCGTCATCTTTCGATGATCTAGTGATCTTGAATAGGCGACCAAGATGCCTCCGTCATCTTTCGATGATCTGGCGATCTTGAATAGGCAACCAAGATACCTCCGTCATCTTTCGATGAACTGGCGATCTTGAATAGGCGATCAAGATGCCTCCGTCATCTTTCGATGATCTGGCGATCTTGAATAGGCGACCAAGATGCCTCCGTCATCTTTCGATGAACTGGCGATCTTGAATAGGCAAGCAAGATGCCTCCGTCATCTTTCGATGAACTGGCGATCTTGAATAGGCAAGCAAGATGCCTCCGTCATCTTTCGATGATCTGGCGATCTTGAATAGGCGACCAAGATGCCTCCGTCATCTTTCGATGATCTGGCGATCTTGAATAGGCGACCAAGATGCCTCCGTCATCTTTCGATGATTTAGCGATCTTGAATAGGTGATCTTCATTTTGCACTATTGTTGAAATAAACTGGAGAAATTTTATTACTCAGAATAAAATCTAGGAGTTACAAGTATTTTGCCCAGGAGAATTTTTGAAAATATTTCTTCAAATGTTCAGCGTTCCAAGGATGGGAGAGTGTTTTTCCGTTCATGTCTTCCAGCCAATAAGTCCCCGGTCTAGTTACCTTGACGACCTTGTAGGGGCCTTCCCATGTTGGTCCTAATTTCCCAGCATTTGGCTCTTTGGTTGACAGGGTAACTTTTCGCAGAACTAGGTCGCCCGGTAAGAATGACCTGTGTTTGACCCTCTGGTTGAAATATTTAGCGACTTGATGTTTGTAAGCTGCTTGGCGTATGCCTGCTTGTTCCCGCTTTTCCTCAAAGAGGTCGAGGTTGAGTCTCAGCTCGCCATCATTGCTATCTCTATTAAAGTTTGAAGTCCTGAAACTCGGCATTCCGATTTCGACAGGTATTACTGACTCAGTTCCATAAACCATGGAATAAGGCGTTTCACCAGTAGGAATCCTGCTAGTAGTGTGATATGCCCATAATATGCTCGGTAAGTCTTCCACCCATTCCCCTTTGGATTTCTCCAATCTAGTTTTTAAATTTCTGAGGATGGTTCTGTTAGTGACTTCTACTTGGCCATTAGCTTGAGGGTGGCCGGGTGAGGAGAAATGATGCGAGGTCCGAGCAAAATTTCCTGAATCCGTCATTGTCAAATTGCCGGGCATTGTCTGAGATAAGAACCTTTGGAATTCCAAATCGGCAAATGATACCTTTCCAAATAAAGTTTTTCGTATTCCTTTCCGTGATTCTGGCCAGTGGTTCAGCTTCTACCCACTTTGTGAAGTAATCAATAGCTACGATCAAGAACTTCCTCTGTAATGGAGCCCAAGGCAAAGGCCCTAGTATGTCGATTCCCCATTGGGCAAATGGCCAAGGGCTGGTAATTGGCACCATCTCGGTATGGGGAAGGTGGTTGGATGGAGCAAACCTCTGGCATTTGTCACACTCCCTGGTGTATTTCGCTGCATCCCGTCCCATCTAGGGCCAAAAGTAGCCTTGGCGAATCGCCTTTCGTACCAGCGACCTTGCTCTTGAATGATTTCCACAGATACCTTCATGGATTTCTTTCATCATAGACTTGGCTTCTTCAGGTCGGAGACACCTTAGGAGGGGACCAGAGAAAGATTGTTTATATAAAATTCCATGTAGTAGGCAGAATCTTGCAGATCTATGGCGAATTCGGCGAGATTGGAGTTTATCTGCTGGTAATGTACCGTCTCGAAGGTACGTGGCGATCTCATCCATCCAGCTCGGATTTGTTTCTGTCGTAAAGACGGGTTTGGCGACCTCAATGCTTGGTTTGGACAAGAATTCCAACCGTATACTTCTGTCTGATATAAAATCAAAAGTAGAAGCAAGGTTTGCTAGGCCGTCTGCTTTTCTGTTTTTCTCTCTTGGGATTTGTCGAATGGTGAACCTTTTGATCTTCTGAGTTAAGCATTTAACTTCATCCAAATAAGCTGTCATTCGTACATTCCTAGCGAGGTAATCTCCCTGAATCTGGTTAGCCACTAGTTGGGAGTCGTTGTAGGCTTCAATTGATTGGACTCCCAATCTTGTGGCGACCCGTAATCCGGCGAGGAGAGCTTCGTACTCAGCTTCGTTATTGGTGACTTTAAACCCAATCCGTATGGCGTATTCCATCTGTTCACCTTCCGGGGTTTGCAGAACAAGCCCTGCACCGCACCCGTGTTGATTGGAAGACCCATCAACAAACAATGTCCATTTGTCGAGCTTTTCCTCCCCCGAGCTCCCAAGGTCATTTTCTGAGTTGTGAATCCCTTCCTCCGAGAATTCTAGATCGGGCTGGTGAGTGGATTCGGCCACAAAGTTGACTAAAGCCTGGGCTTTTATTGCCGTCCTCGTTTTATAGTTAATATGGAATTCGCTCAACTCAATGGACCATTTCAGTAGTCTTCCCGAAGTATCTGGTCGTTGAAGAACTTGTTTTAACGGTTGATCGGTCAATACAGTGATGGGATGGGCCTGAAAATAGTGGTGAAGTTTTCTGGCGGCGATCAGGAGGGCGTAGGCGAGCTTTTCAATCATTACGTATCTGTTCTCAGCACCTATCAGGACCTTACTAACATAATATACCGGCTTTTGGACATGGTCCTCCTCTCGGATGAGCACGGCACTTACTGCTGTGGGCGAAACGGGGAGGTATATGAACAATTCTTCTCCCGTGGCAGGAACCACAAGCATAGGAGGTGACCCCAAGTACTTTTTAAGTTGTTGAAAAGCTTCTTCCGACTCTTCTGTCCACTGAAAATTTTGATTTTTCCTTAGGATTTTGAAGAATGGTAAACATCTGTCTGCCGATTTGGAAACAAATCGGTTGAGGGCGGCAACCCGTCCGGTTAGCTGCTGGACTTCTCGAATGTCTCTGGGCGAGCTCATCCCAAGCAGAGCTTGAATTTGGTCTGGATTAGCTTCAATCCCACGTTTGGTTACCAAGAACCCTAAGAATTTTCCGGATGATACGCCAAAAATGCATTTTGAAGGATTTAACATCATCTTGTATTTCCTCAGAATGTTGAAAGCTTCTTCAAGGTGGGCGATGTGCTTTGCTGCTTTGAGGCTTTTCACTAGCATGTCGTCTATATATACTTCCATGGTCTTTTCGATTAGCTCTTTGAACATCTTGTTTACCAATCTTTGATAAGTAGCTCCGGCATTTTTGAGACCAAATGGCATGACCTCGTAGCAATACAATCCTCGTTCCGTGATGAAGGAAGTTTTCTCTACGTCGGGGGGAAACATCTTGATCTGGTGATATCCCAAAAAGGCATCCATGAAGCTAAGAAGCTCGTGCTTTGATGTGGCGTCGACTATCAAATCAATTTTTGGCAGTGAAAAACTGTCTTTTGGGCACGCTTTGTTGAGATCAGTGTAGTCTACGCATACTCTCCACTTCCCCCCCTTTTTTGGGGCGACGACAACATTAGCTAACCATTCTGGATAGTGGGCTTCCTTGATAACTTTAGCTCTGATGAGTTTGGCGACCTCCTCGTTGATAACGCGAAGCCTTTCAGGGGCGAATTTTCTTCTCTTCTGGCGAACTGGAGGATTAGCCGGATTGATCTGTAATTTATGCATGGCGACCTGAGGGTCTATCCCCGGGACGTCACCCTGGGACCAGGCAAAAACATCGAAGTTTCTTTTTAAGAATTCCACTAAAGCATTGCTCTGTTCTTCGGCAAGTTCTGTTCCGATCATAACGTGGTGATCAGGATATTCCGGATGGATGAAAATTGGGATAGTTTCTTCAAGGGGCTGAGTGTTTTTGGTTTCTCGGGGATCAATCAAGACAACCTGTTCTACCTCGTCCCTCAAAGATTCCATCTCGCCATCGTTGATCGGTAATTGCTATTGGGTATTCGGTACCGGGAGGGTCTCGATCTTCATGGCCGAAATGAAACATTGTCTGGCCACTTTCTAGTCGCCCCGCACTTCACCCACTCCTGCCGAGGTGGGGAACTTCATCTTCAGGTGGTAGGTTAAAGTAACCGCCCTAATTCCGCCTAGAGTTGGGCGTCCTAAAATGGCATTATAGGGGGATGGGCAATCAACTACGATGAAGTCCTGCCAAACAGTAGTTTGGCGAGGTTCTGTTCCCAAAGTAACCGGCAACTTGACCCATCCCAATGGATGAGTCAGATTTCCTCCAAATCCTACCAAAGGCGTCATAAAGGGCTGCAACTTGTCGAGCCCTATCTTCATTTTTTCAAATGCGAAGATGAATAGAATGTCAGCCGAACTACCATTGTCGACCAATATTCTTTGGACGGTAAAATTGGCAATGATGCCCGAAACGACCAGGGCATCGTCATGAGGTAGATGCAGGCCTTTGAGGTCATCATTGTTGAAGGTAATGGGTGGGTGGACATCGGCCATTGGTGAGGAGAGGTTGTAAACTTCTGCGGATAGCATACCTGCACTTCTGGCGTGCCTCTTTCTGGATGAATTCGAGCTTCCTCCGGATCCAAACCCACCTTGTATTACGTGAATCTCTCCAGTAGTAGGTCGGTTGTCATCGTACCTTCTTTCCGGTGAATTGGGGGAATGGCGATTTCCAACGTATTTTCTTAGATATCCCCTTTTGATGAGGTCAGCTATTTGCTCCTTTAGATGAAAACAGTCTTCGGTATTATGGCCATGGTCTCGGTGAAACTCGCAATATTTGTTTTTATTTCTCTTCCGGGGATCAATCTTGATTTTTGAGGGCCACTTGACAAACTCTTCATGCTTGATTTCTGTGAGGACTTGGGCAATGGGAGCATTAAGCGGTGGCAACACCAGCTCAGTGCGGCGAGGCGGAGTACGAGGTCGCCTGTCATTGGTCCGCTTCGAGTCCCGATTAGGCTGCTTGCTTCTCC
>BRYE01000003.1:14611056-14613556 GCA_030159115.1 Actinidia arguta var. hypoleuca | reverse complement strand
AGGAAATTTAAGAACTTCATTGATAATGAGAGATGTATGAAGTCATAACAAACAAGACCAAAGAAGAAACTTAAACTGAAGGATCCAAAAAAGTAACCAAAGGTTTGCCAAATTCGCCTTCTGCACCTATAGAAGCACCTGCAAAGACAAAACGAAGAAAGCAGACAAATACAAGCTATAAGTGCACACGACGTTTTGGGTTCAAAATATACGAGAATCATTGAAGCTATCCTCAATGATACGTTCTCATTTATGCTTCGTTCGGGCGTAACTGTGAGAAGGAAGTGAGCACCATCAATAGCGTCCTGGTCCATGTGCATAGATTTTTTTATATAGAATTCAGTGGCTGGCAAACATGAACTGACTACTGCTTCACGTAGCTATGGAGGTAATTGCAAGAGGATGTTAAAAAAGTAATTTGCAATTTTTAGAATTACGTGGAACTATCTAGAATATCTAGAAGACGAGTAATGTTAGAATTATGTAGAACTATCTAGAATGTCTAGATGAAAAGTAAATAATGTATAAACCATCTAAGAATGTCTAGAAGAAAGTTAGCTCTATAAATAGAGCCTCCTAGTCTCCTTTTGTTTATGTGAAATGAATTAGAAAAAAAACTTTCCTTCAACTTTAATCTAGCACCCCAACAATTTTTGGTATCAGAGCAAAAGAATCCTAAGTTCATCCTTGTCCTCCTTACTCTCCTATCATTCACCATGGAACCCAACTCCTCCACTTTCAATTATGCACAAACTCTCATCCCTATATTTGAGGGACATAATTATGAATATTGGAGCATTCAAATGAAGACTTTATTCATCTCACAAGACTTGTGGGATCTTGTTGAAAGCGGATACGAGGAACCGAAAAATGACGAAGTAGAAGCAACTTGGATGGAAGCAAAGAAGAAGAAATGTTAGGAGAACAAGAAGAGAGATGCATTGGCTCTACTCAACATTCAACGTGGGGTAAGCAAATCGATATTTCCAAGAATTTTGGGTGCAAAAACTTCAAAGGAAGCATAGGACACATTAAAAGTTGAATATCAAGGTTATGATAAGGTTATCTCCATTAAACTTCAAACATTTTGGAGAGACTTTGATAATCTAGCAATAAAGGAAAATGAATCCGTTCAAATATTCTTTTCCCGAGTTGCTGGAATTATCAATTAAATTCGAAGTTATGGAGATACCCTTACGGATAAAAGAATTGTTGAAAAAGTTTTAAGAAGTTTACCTCCAAAGTTTGAGCATATTGTAGCCGCTATCGAAAAATCCAAGGATTTATCTAAACTTACTCGACATGAACTAATGATTTCTCTCTAGGCACATGACCAAAGAATGAGTAGGTTCACAAATCAATCCTTGGAGTAAGTATTTCAAAGCAAAATCAATTTTGGAGGAAAGAAACAAGAAAATCTTGAAAAGGGCTCATCTCGAGGAGGAGTCATGAATGGAAAAGGATGTGAAGGCCAAAATGCATTTTAAGCCTGGAACAAAGGAAAAGGATACGACAATCAAAGGAATTCCAATGGCGGTAACTCTAACTCTTCTTGCATTATTTGCAAAAAATTCAATCATGCATCCAAAGATTGCAGATTTAAATGCAAGAGATGCAAAGTTCCTAATCATTCTGATCAAGATTGTTGGTTCAATCATGAGAAAAACAAAGCTAATTTTTTGGAACAAAATAAAGTAGAACAATTATTCTCTTGCATGAATGCATAAGAAGAATCAGATAACATTTGGCACTTAGATAGTGGATGCAGTAATCATATGACAGGTGATTCTAAAAAGTTTGTGCAGCTTGATGATAATGTCTCTTCAAAAGTAAAGCTGGGAGATGGGAAGCTGCAAAATATTGAAGGAAAATGTGTTATCTTCGTCTACACAAATGGAAGTAACAAAAGATTAATTTCTGATGTCTTTTATGTTCCTAGGCTAACTCAAAATTTATTAAGTGTAGGGCAATTACTGCAAAAGGACTATGCACTTAAATTTTATAATGGTGAGTGCATAGTTATTGACAACAAAAAAAAATTATAGTGGCCAAAGTAAAAATGACTCCAAATAATTTTTTTCTTTTAATGATGTGATTGGACTGCATAATTGTAGTTCAAGCACCGTTAAATTATCCTAAGTTGACTCTAGATGAATTTAATTATGTCTTTTCATTGCGATCCGTACTTATAGTTGGATTCGAGTTCATTGTATGTTAATATTGATAAAAAAAAAAAAAAGAATGGGAGCCATAAAAGTACAACAGAGTGCGGGCACGTGTATCGAGGGTCATTGCCAAAAATTATCTTAAAGAAAAGTGTTCATATGTAGTTCGAAATGGAATGGAAGATGCACAATTGGAAATATTTTTCAAAATTGCGCAAAGTCACATCTAACGAGTATCGCGAGAATTGGATTTTGAAGACTCCAAAATAGGGTATGAATAAGATGAAAAAAGAAATCAAAGAAGGACAAAATTGTACTTAGAGTTCGAACTCAAA
>BRYE01000003.1:14563556-14566056 GCA_030159115.1 Actinidia arguta var. hypoleuca | reverse complement strand
AAATCTTGATTGCTTCAATACGGTTGAAGAAGATTTGTGCTAAGATTTATTTATGAGCTCTTCGGAAGGTGGAAAATACTTTTTCTGTAGGTTATATTGATAGAGGCGGCTCAGATCTCTTTTTAGAAGTGTGCTGAACCTTTATAGTAGTAGAAAACCCTAAAAATCGCAATTCACGTTACTGTAGAATTGCTCATCTCGCTCCCGCGAGCTCTTTGGAAAATTACACTTCTCGGTTTTTTCCAGCGACGTTCACGCTCCGATCAAATCAAGACCCGGCCACGTAAACAAACAAACCAAATGCGAAAAGTCAAATTAAATAATATGATAATACACCTGTTATTCCATCAGAGTATAATACATTTGTCCCTCCCGTGGGACTATGCTCTCTATGAGCTATCAAGTACAAAATATAGATAATCCATGGACAATGCCTATACCGGGCCAAAATAATATTACAATTCCAAAAAATATGTGTCTAAGTTTATCAAATTAAACTATACAATCGGCATCCATATGTCTCACAATTCAGGATAACCTTCGTATCTGAAATTCATTTTATAGTAAAGGTGAGTTACTTTGAAAGGATTTAACGATGGACTTGATGTCTCATGCCAAAAATCATGATACATAACTATACAATGAAAACATGATGCAACAAAATTTGTTTTCATTCATATCAAAATATACTTTTGATTACAACCCATGATTTTTCAAATCCAATAAATTCTCAATTTTCGGTTATTTTCAAAAAGCATTAACACATAATTTCTCAAATTCATATTTTCACAAATTTTTCGGCTTATCTCAAAAAGCATTATCTCATTTTCTCGAATGACATGCCTAGGCTAATAACTAATCAACCTCATAATGCACTAAGCACGTGAGACAACATTCGTCAACTTTTCGGACTTTCACTGTGGGCTTTGACATTCCCTCTGTATCGTCAATTTTTCGGACTTTTACCGTGGGCTATGATATTTCCTATACTCGGCCGCATTTTTCGGACTTTCACCGAAAGGATCGACATCCCCTGTACACACACGATCGCTATCTTCCTCTCCTGTAGTTTTTCGGTCTTTCACCATGGACTTAGTCTAAGCCATCTTGTTCTGGGTACACCAAAGTACCAAATCTAGAATTTCCTAGCATGTTATTCCCAAAATCATTTTTCAAATTCCAAATATATACAAAAATCATATTTTTCAAATCCCGCATATGCAAATGTTACATTTATCGAAAATTTAATGCAACAACGTAATATACGATATATCATCATGCTTAAGGTAAAACAATTTTTTTTTTTTTACTGTTCATAGGTGTTGACACCTGATTTCAAGTGTCGACACCTGGCATCAGTAGCCAGAATATCGATTTTATTGTTCAAAAGTGTCGACACCTGCGATCAGTAGCCATAAACATTGAGTTTACTGTTCAAAAGTGTCGACACCCGATTTTCAGGTGTCGACACTTGACGTCAGAAGCCAGAATGCCAATTTTTTTCTGTTCACAAGTGTCGACACCTGAAAAAATGAGTACACTTGGTCTCCGAATTTTCAAAATTTTCCATGTACACCCAATCTTTCATTTAGGGTTCAACACCTAAATTAATGCCTCAATAGACTTTATATAAGCCATTAACAACAAATCCAATGAAAAACCCCAACAAGTAAACTCCCTTTATCTCAAATCCAAGCAATGAAAAGCTCCACAACAATGGTGATGTCCAAAATTTTGAATTCTTCCAATCCCAAATCTTATTGGTTCAAAATGAAGCCCCTGTCGAGTAGATGATTTCTCTTCAAAGGATCACCACTCGAATCACACCTCACTCACCTAGATCTAAGGTCAAATGCTCACAACTTTAGAGAGAGAGAAGAGGAAGAAAAAGAGAAATAAATAAAAATCTTAAACACAAATGTTGGAGGATTACTTATGTTAGGTCAAGAGTGGAAAAAGACATAAATGTCCTCCTTGGGCTTTGTTTGGCCCAAGCAACAAACCCAAATAAAAAATCAATCTTGGATCCAATCCATTTTGCCCACTTTCTCACACATCTCATTTTAAGCCCAAATCAAAATATGATTAGGCCCAACTACATCTAAGCCCTACTAATTCACAAGTGACCCAATTTAACTAAATGGGTCCAATTATACTAAAGTCTAAATTTATCTATATATATAAAAAAAAATTTTTGAACCCTTCAACGTCCTGCAAAGATTCTACGACAATCCCGCGAGCTCTGTGACAAATTGCATGTCTTTGGCTTTTTCCCTTGATGTCCCGCAACATCCCTCGAAGTACTCGCAAGTTCTCTATGAAATTTAGCTATCAGTATTTTTCCGCGAGATCCCTTGACATCCCGCAAGCTACCCATGACGTCTTGATTAAATGCCAACACACTGTTTTTATCCTCTTTTATCATCCCGATGTATCATACAAGACTTTCTTAGCTCTAGCTTGTACGAATAAGCTTGAAAATCTTTTCGAATGCTTATGT
>BRYE01000003.1:14533556-14548556 GCA_030159115.1 Actinidia arguta var. hypoleuca | reverse complement strand
TCAACAACACATTGTTTGATAAAATTCTAGAGTTATGGTATTGGATTCATTTGATAATCCGAGTCAATTCCAATTTTCCTAAACATTAAATTACATGAATGACTTATTTAGCTATATAGGATAGTGCTAGACTTATATGAGGCCTGTCGTATAAATAAACAGTACAAGCTAGGCGACACTTAATTTTAAAAACAGAATTTGAATTCCTCTCAGAAACTGTGTCAATTTCTATTTTTTAAAAATAATAATTTAAAAAATTATTTAAAAGCAAATTCTAAAAAGCTATCGTAGAGATACTTTTAAACTATAGTTTTAAAATAATCGGCAAACACCCACTATAATGTAATTAATATTCCTTTGGCAACAACAAAAAACAACATATCCTACCAAACAAGGACTAGGAGGTCGTAGGGGGGCGATCGTACCCCCAAAAGTTTTAAAAAAATTTACTAATTATACTATAAATTTTAATATAATTCAAAAATTATATAGGTTAGACCCTCCAAATTTTTTAAAGATAAGGTTAGCCCCCCCCCCCCCCCCCCCCACACACACACACACACCAATTTTTAACTATTATTTTTTAAAAATAATTTTATAGTTTTTATGTAAGTTAGTCAATAGAATTTGTAAAATAACATATTTGGGACAAACTTTGTAAAATAGACTTTTATAAAATAAATTATATAACACTTACCTTGGGTGGGGCTCCCAAACTTGTTAATTCTAAAATCACCAAGCTTTGACAAGTCATAAATGAGACAAGTAAAAGACAAAATTTAGTTAGTTAGTGGACTTTCATATAATTAAACATAACCACAAGTGACCTTATCAAATATCCAAAAAAAACACTCAAATGTGCATAGTTAGTAAGCCAACCGGACACCCCGGATCTAATGCTTTTACAGTTGACAGATTTTCCTCATGGAAGAAAGTCAATGAAAGGAAGAATTGTACTTTGTTATCTCAAATGGATAAGGATCCTAACTCACCACATAGAGTTGTTATGCGTTGCTATGATTTAACAAATCAATCGCAGCATATTGAGAAGATTGTTGAAAAATAAAACTCTTTACAAATTGAAAGAAACCATTTGAGGTTGAAGACCTCGATAGATGTGATTAAATAACTAACATTCCAAGCATGTGCTTTTAGAGGTCGTGATGAACGCCAAGATTCTAAAAATCGGTGGAATATTATTGAATTAATAAAGCTCTTGGCTTCTTATAATGAGAAAGTGGCATCAGTGGTATTAGAAAAGGCTCCTCAAAATACTTTTTATCATTCACATGGGATTCAAAAATAAATTCTTAGTATTTTCTATGATAAAATAAAAAAAATCATTCGTGAGGAGATTAATGATGAAAAATTTTGCATTATAGTTGATGAATCAAAAACATAGTAAATGGCGATTGTTTTAAGATTCGTTGATAAAGATGTGGTTTCGTAAGGGAGTGTTTCTTTGACATAGTTCATGTGTTGGACACCACGTCAACAACTTTGAAAGATGAAATTTGTTGTGGTAGAAAATTGGGGTGAGCAACCAACAGTCAGAATTGCTCTTTCACCTCGTTCTAGACTTCGGCAACAACTCGGGCAACCCGTGCGAATCAAAACAAGGCGAGAATAAGATAAGCAGTGTAAAAGCAGAGCTATCTATGCATGTATGCAAGAATTAAATCGTGCATTTTTGTGATGGGGGAGCGACCTTTATATAGGTGTAGGATGGAGATTCATGTGAGGATATTTAGGCGAGATCTTCGGATAACTATGTTTGGAGGTATATCCCTGAGATACCGGAGTGATAATAAGAGATTACCATGTGGAGAGTAATCCGCAATTGTAAGAGTTGTGATGAAGATAGTTTTCTTGTATAAAGGCGAGCTAGAGAAAGGCATATACACATCGGCGAGGTGGTCCATTAATGATAATGCGATGGGCGACCAAAACTATGTTAGTGCTATGGCGACGTGATCTTTTGGCGAGGTGGCGCCTTAGAACATCGACAAATGAATATTTTTCCTACATCAATAGCCCCCTTACTCGAGATGCTTAAGAGTGACACTTTGGGATCTACGAGTAGAGAAAGAAGTAATTTCCTTATGACAACGTGGGCGAACAATAATGGTGTAATTCTATTAGTTGACACGTGATGAAATGCATTAATGGCGAAATGAAGTTTTAGTACGTTTAGGTGGGAATAACGGAAGCTTTTGGCAAGAATGACGGTTTTAGTCCTTGGAGTTCGAAGCGTCGCGTAATCTGGGTTATTGACGCAAATCAATCTCAGCCCTTGGAACCTTTTATAACTAGGGGGCTTTCTTACTCATTTGTACTCTTCCGCTTTTGCTACCAAACTGCTGACCCTGCTACGACATTCACCTTGATCTCGTTAGCTAGCCAACAATCCCATACCTAATTTTCACTAAGTATCATTTGCTAACTTCATCTTAAATTTTTACTTAGTACATGTCTAGTAGATCTGAGGTAGGAGACTTAAAAAATTTAAAGGATTCCTTGCCATCTTGGATATCCGAACATCTAGGAGAGAGATCATCATACATGATAGACGGGTTGAATCAACACTCTTCCTTGTCTGGGGAAGAACCTCGTACCCCCGAGGGTAATCCCTTGAAAGGTGAGGCTAACCAATTTACTATACCCAAGGAAGACCTTCATAACCCCAAGGGTAATCCCTTGATCGCCACCTTCCTTTCGGTTGATTTAGGGACTAATATTATGATTACTGACAAGCTTAATTCTCTTAAAGAGTCTTGTTCCTTTCCCTCAAATGTTCAAATTAGGATGCCCGAAGAGGGCGAGACCATTGCTTCACCCTACCCGAGTGAGGTGGTCTTTTACAGGGCTGCCTTTCAGGTCGGCCTTCATTTTCCTATCCATCCCACAATCAGGATGATTTTACAATTTTACAATATTTGTCCCGCCTCGCTCGTCCCTAACGCGTGGCGGAGTGTCATATGCGCGATAGCATTGTGGCAAGCTTATAAATACGCCATCTCCCTTTTTTAGTTCAGAAACCTATTCAGCCTTAATAAAAATCCTAAGCTGGATCATGGATGGCTATACTTCAAGGCGAGGCCCAAAAAAACCCTGCTCGGAGGATATCCCAGCAACATTAAGGGATAGAAGAGAAAGTTTTTCTTCACTTCGGGGGATGATTGGGAGTTCCCTAAAGGGTTATCTCAAGAGGTTGGGGTTCTAAGCATCCTAAGGTCGTGGGGTACCCCAAGTTAGCTCCAACATCTACTTAGAGTTTTTCTCGTATTCTTAAAATATTCTAGTATTAATATTCATCTAATATGTTTTTCAGACAAACGTTGCAATAATCTGCCCAGACTGTTCGGGGACGAGCAACAAAGATTCGACAACGTCTTCGGCTCGGTAGATGAAAAGGGACTCCACTCGGTTCCAGCGCTTCTCAAGTCCAAGTATTTCTACAGGAGCTTCGGCCCTCTGAAGTTCATGGTATCCAATGAAAGGGACAATGGCGAGGACCGACCTACATAAAGTGTACCTGCTTCTTTGGGCGACGCAAGTGAGTCCTGCCATTCCTGAGATGAATGCATTCAGCGTGACAACCATTTTCGAGATAAATCACTAGAATATCTAGGAACCATTAGGAAGGAATTAAGGAGGATCTTACCTAATATTCCTAATCTAACCTTACTAAGGTGGTAAGGGGGAAGTGTTCGAGACACAATCTTAGATTTTTTACCATGTAGTTCGAGCTCAAGCTCGAATTCTAAATCGGAGTCCTAATCAGACTCTAGGATGTCCCCTAAGCTTAGATCGGACGGTATTGCCTCCATCATTTATATGAGTTTCATCTCTTTGTTGACTAATATTTATTTTGATTTTGCAGCCATGTCGAAGAGAATTACCCAATACAAGCTCGCCAAGAAGGTAGAGAAAAAGAAAAGTAAGAAAGCAAAGGAATCAAAGAATGCAAACTCAACGATGAAGTCCACCCCTCCCACTACAGGAATTCTCATTTGAGAAAAGTAAACGAGATGAGGTTCCAATCACCTCGCCCCACTAGGCGAGCTCTAAAGGAAAAAAGGTGATGCCAGTCCCTGAGCGTAAGAAGGCCAAGTCCACGCCTAGCGAAGCGGTGACCGTAGTGGCGAGGCTTGTGGCTCCTGGAGAGGGCACCTCGGCAAACCCTATGCCTACTTTGGGGCCTAAAGTCACCATGCTGAGGAGTGCTGCCACGGATGAGAAAATTCTGGAGGCGTGCATTCCTCCTTTCAACAAGGAGGAAGTGGACAAATTAGAACTCTATCGGATGATCTCCAAACTTTTTCACATCCTCGGCCAGTTAATCTATTAAAATTTGTGACTTCTGTAATTGCTTTGAGGGCGATCTTGAATACTTGACGAATTTTTCATATTTTTCAGGTAGTTATGGCCGGGTCTTCTCTTGCTCGCTGCAGTCAAAAAACTTGGTGATGAGGTGACCCTTCAACAAGATTGGATGATTTCCTTAGAAGATGAGCTTACCTGCACCCAAAAGGTTGCAGCTGACCTTGAGGGGCAGGTGACCCAGCTTCATATTCAGAATCAGCTTGCCTCAAAGGAGTTGGCTAAGGTCAAGCAGAAGCGCGTCGCCATTGTGGACAAATCGATAAAACTGGAGCTGTAAAATGCCGACCTGAGGCTCATTCCAAAAAGTTGGCCATTGAAGAGTTCAAATCTTCAGGAGACTTTCAAGAGGCTGTTGAAGATGCTTCCGCAAAGTATTTTGGCAAAGGTTTTGACTTCTGCAAAAGGCAACTTCATCGCCATCATCTAGAGCTCGACATAGATCTTGAGAACATGGAGCTTGACAGGCGATCATGACATAATTTTGATTAACCATACAAATGGAGCTTTTGACGATCATAAGACTGGAGATGCCACATTGGTTAGGCGATCTCATTCTCATGGTGACCAAATGCACTATTGGTAATAATTTTTCAAGTGTTCGGCATTCTAGGGGTGAGAAAGGGTTTTCCCGTCCATGTCTTCCAGTAAATAAGTTCCTAGTCTTAATACTCTGACAACCTTATAGGGCCTTCCCCAATAGGACCGAGCTTCCCTGCATTTGGTTCATTTGTAGAAAAAGTAACTTTTCCTAGGACTAGGTCGCTTGACAAGAAAGATCTGTGCTTGACTCTTTGATTGTAATATTTGGCGACTTAGTGCTTGTAAGCTGTTTGGCGTATCTTAGCTCGCTCCCTCTTTTCGTAAAAAAGGTCAAGGTTGAGTCTTAACTCAATTTCATTCTTTTTCTTGTTGAAATTTGAGGTTCTGAAACTCGGCATGCCTTTTCCACAATAGATTTTGTCCCATATACCATAAAAAACGACATCTCGCCCATAGGAATTATGCTCGTTGTATGGTATGTCCAAAGTTTGCTCGACAAGTCTTCCACCCATTCACCTTTAGATTTTTCCAATCTCGTCTTGAAACTTCTCAGGATTGTCCTATTGGTGACTTTCACTTGCCCATTTGCTTGAAGATGACTAGACGAAGAAAAATGGTGGGAGATGGCGAGGTCTGAACAAAATTTCTTGAATTTATCATTGTCAAATTGCCTAGCGTTGTCCAAGAAGATAACCTTGGGAATTACGAACAAATAAATGATGCTCTTCCACATAAAATTCTTGGTATTTCTTTTTATGATATTGGCAAGAGGTTCGGCTTCTATCTACTTTGTGAAGTAATCAATGACAAAGATCAAGAACTTCATTTGTAATGGAGCTTGAGGTAGGGGTCCAAGTTTGTCTACGCCCCAAGTAATCATTGTCTACGCCATGGACTGGTCATCGGGACTATCTCATGTGAGGGAGATGACTAATCGGGGCAAACTGTTGACATTTGTCATATTTTCTTGTGTATGTCACCGCATCTCGTTTCATTCATGGCCAGAAATAACCTTGAAAAACTACTTTTCTCATTAGTAATCTCACCCTTAAAGGATTTTCACAGATGCCTTCATGAATTTCCTCAGCACGTATTCCCCTTCTTCAGGTCGGAGACACCTTAAGAGAGGTCCTGAAAAGGATCTTTTATAAAATGTTCCATGGAGAAGGAAAAAACTTGCAGATCTGTATTGGATCCGGCGAGCTTGGAGTTTGTCTAGAGGTAGCGTGTCATTCTAGAGATGTGCGATAATGTCGTCCATCCATGTTCGGCTTGTTTTCGCCTGATATATTGATTTGGCAATCTCAATGATGGGATTTAGTAAAAACTATAGGGGTATACTCCTATCTAAGACAAAATCAAAGGTTGAGGCGAGGTTGGCTAGAGTGTTAGTCTTTTTATTCTTTTCTCTGGAAATTTGGCGAATTCTAAAGTCTTTGATCTTCCCGGACATGTTTGTCACTTTGTCTAAGTAGGCTAACATCCTTGTATCTTTGGAGAGGTAGTCCCCTTGGACTTGGTTCACCACAAGTTGAGAATCACTAAAGGCGTCTAGGAAATCTGCTCCCAGTTCTATTGTAACTCTCAGTTCGGCGAGGAGAGCCTCATATTCGGCTTCATTGTTGGTGGCTTTAAATCCCATACAAATGGCGTACTCCATCTGCTCGCCTGAAGGATTTTGGAGACCAACCCTACACCGCAGTTGTGCTGGTTTGATGACCCATCTACGAACGGCTTTCATTTGGAAAAGTTTTCATCAGGGGTTTATCCTGGGTTTTGTCCTATCTCCACCTCGGGTAGATTTTCTTCAGGTCCTGAGGCGACTTCATATGTGAATCCAACCATAAAATTAGTTAAGGCTTGAACCTTGATTGCCATTCTTGGTCTGTAATCAATGTGGAACTCACTTAACTCAATGGACCATTTAAGGAGTCTTCCTAAAGTGCCAAGTCACTGGAGAATTTGCTTCAAGGGTTGATCAGTCAGCACAGCAATAGGATGCGCTTGAAAATAGTGGCAAAGTTTTCTAGCGGTGATTAGGAGAGCATAGGCCAGCTTTTCAATTTTTAATTACCTAGTCTCGGCTCACATGAGGACTTTGCTGACATAATATACTAGTTTTTGTATTTTGTTCTCTTCTGGATAAGCACTACATTTATTGTTGTTGGCGAAATAGATAGCTATACGAAGAGCTCTTTGCTTGTAATGGGAACTGTAAGCAAAGGAGATGAGCTAAGATACTTTTTCAACTGTTGGAATGCTGCCTCAGATTCATCATTCCACTAGAAGGCTCGATTTTTTCTCAAGATGTTGAAGGATGGAAGGCATTTGTTAGTTGATTTGGAGATGAATTTGTTAAGGGCAGCTACTCGCCTAGTCAATTGTTGTACTTCGTGAATGTTTCTAGGTAATCTCATTGCAAGTAGGGCTTGAATTTGGTCTGGGTTTGCCTCAATCCCTCGTTTGGTCACTAAAAACCCGAGAAAAAAATGCACTTGGAAGGATTTAACATCATTTGATACTTCTACAGGATGTCGAATGCCTCATTTAGGTAGGCAATGTGCTCTGCAACCTTGAGGCTTTTGACGAGCATATCATCTATGTACACTCCTATAGTCTTCCCAATCAGCTCTCTGAATATTTTATTTATCAATCTCTGGTACGTTGCCCCTGCATTTTTCAAATCAAACGGCATAATTTTGTAGCAGTATAGCCCCCTCTCAGTAATAAAAAAAGTTTTCTCCACATCAAGCGGATGCATCTTGATTTGGTGATATCTTGAGAAGGCGTCCATAAAGCTAAGAAGCTCATGTTGTTAGATGGCATCGACTATCAGGTCAATCTTTGAAAAAGAAAAATTATCTTTTTGACATGCCTTGTTGAGGTCGGTGAAGTCAACACATACTCTCTAATTTCCTTCCTTTTTGGGGCGACGACAATATTGGTGAGTCAATTCGAGTAGTGGGGCTCTCTAATGACATTGGCCTTGATGAGTTTTTCTACCTCTTCTTATATGACTTTTAGTCGCTTTGGGGTTGAATTTTCTTCTTTTCTGGAGAACTAGAGGATAGTCAGGCTTGGTGAATAGTCTATGAGTGGCGACCTGAGGATCTATTTTTGGGACGTCGCCCTGTGACCACGCAAAAATATCATAATTTTTTTTCAAAAATTCCACCAAAGCACTCCATAATTCTTTAGCCAAGTCTGTCCTAATTATAATATGGCAATTTGGATGGTCCGAATGAACAGAGACTGGAGTAATTTCTTCCAAAGGATTGGTGTTTTTTGACTCTCTAGGATCCACTAAGATAATTTGTTCCACCTCATCTCTCAGCACCTCTATCTTGTCATCAGTGATCTGTAATTGCGATTGAATGCTTGGTTTGGGAGGAGATTCAACCTTCATGGCCAAGATGAAGCATTATCTGGCCACTTTTTGATCGCCCTTAACCTCACCTATCCCTGTTGAAGTAGGAAATTTTATCTTCAGGTGATAGGTTGAAGTGATCGCCCTTATTTCTCCTAGAGTTGGGCGACCTAGGATCGCATTATAGGGCAAAGGGCAATCCACCACAATGAAAACCTTCCATATGTGGTCTGGTAGGGCTTTGTTCCCAAGGTCACTGGCAGATTGATCTAGCCAAGGGGGTGCGTTGTGTTTCCTCCAAATTTGACCAAGAGAGAGTGAAATGGATGTAGCTTATCTAACCCAATTTTTTCATCTTGTCGAATGCCGAGATGAAAAAGATGGCTGCCGAACTTCCATTGTCAACTAGTATCCTTTGCACATTGAAATTGACTATGATGGCTGAGACGACCAAGGCATCATTATGAGGGAGGTGCAAGCCCCTCAAGTCTTCATTGGTAAAGGTAATAGGTAAGTGAGCTCCAGCTACAAGTAACGAAATATTATAGATTTCTTCCTCTACTCGCCCACTAGCGCTCTTGGTGTGCCTTTTTTGAGATGAGCTCAAACATCTTCCTGATCCAAACCCATCATGGATCACCTGTATTTCCCCCACAGTTAGTTTGTTGCCGCCATATCTCCTTTATGGTGAGTTGAGAGGTGGCCGATCTAATACGTATTTCCTCAGATACCCCTTCTTGATAATGTCGCCTATCAGTTCTTTTAATTGAAAACAATCTTCAGTGTTGTGCCTGTGATCTCGGTGGAACTCACAATATTTGTTCTTGCTCTTTTTCCAAGGATCGGTCTTGATTTTTATAGGCCACAATATTTGTGAAGAGGTGAGAGGCATATTTCTGTCTGACCCGGCAACTCATGAAATTGGCGATGAACAGCCTGCTCAGGTCGTCAAATGAATCAATAGTTCTCGGAGATAGCTTTCTGAATCATGACCTCGCCGACCCCTTTAAGGTAACAGAGAGGGCTTTACACATTATTTCTTCAGAATATTCTTAGAGTACCATCAGGCTTTGGTATGAATCTTGATGGTCCATAGGATTTGTCTTCCCTTCATAGACCCCGAGCTGAGTAGGCAACTTGAATTTGTAGGATACTCTGGTCTTCATTACCCTCTTTATGAACAAAGTTTTTGTCTGCTTGATTAATGTCTCCACAGTGACTGGAACACTCGCACCAGTGTTGATGGCGTTGATACGGGCATTCAGATATTTAACCTTTCGTGTGGTTGATTCATCTCGTTGTCTAGGTGCTCAGTTATCTCAGCAAGGTGATCTTCCTTTTCTTCTTATTTCCTCGCCTTCTACTCTGGGAGTCCTGCTGAATGATCGGGATTCCTACAAGGAGGAAGAGCTTTCTCGCTTGGGACAGGGACCTGGTGATTGATGTTGCCGGTTTCTATTTGAGCATGCTCGGCCTGTACTTTGATGGCTTTGGGATCATTGAACTTCTAGAATGGGTACTATAGGGGGAGGTGGTTGTTAGTGGTGAGGTGTTGTATTAGGCGGACATTGTTTTCATTCATGATCCTTATCTACTCTACTATACCATGCATCTCATAGTGGAGACCCTCTAAATTGGGAGCTTGGCTGGTGTTAGCCATTGGATGAGCTTTGTAATCTAAAGTAGATAGATCCATTGGAGGTGATTAGAGGCCATTTAATGCTTGATTAGAACCTTTACAACGTTCAAAAAATAGGTGTCGACACTTTTTGTCTGTATTTGGATTTTTGGCTATTGACTCTAAGTGTTGACACTTTTTCGACAAGTGTTTTGACACTTTCTGCACTTTTAATTCTAGATGCGCAATTTTCAATAAATTGGCCATAACTTTTTCGTTACATAGAATTTTTAAATACCGTTTGTTGTGTTGGAAATTAGACTTTCGGGGATATAATTTAGGTTCATATTTTATTTCATTTGGACTTGTGAAGACTGCGATAATCACATCTGAAGTTGGATGCAGAATTCTCAGAAATAGAGCATCATTCTTTTGATCGTAACTTTTTCAATACTCTGAGTTTGGTCATGAAATTAGTTTCATTAGGAAGCTGATTTCTAGATCTTGAAGATAAACTAAATTTTTTCTATATTTGGATCTCTTTAGCTTGAGATATTTGCATCTAAAGTCGGCTCAAGTTTCTTGCAAGTTTCTTAAAGCATTGGTTCCATGTGTCGATACCTCACGAACATGTGTCGACACTTCAAGCCTTTGTTCTTCAGTTGTAGTACAGTGTCTCCATGTGTCGACATTTCATTTTCATGTGTCGACTCTTGATCATACGATTTGTCCTCTATTTACATGTGTCGACACTTCAAAATCATGTGTCCACACTTTCAATTGCAAATCAATTCCTTGGACACTATCTTCATGTGTCGACACTTTAATTCTAGTTAACTCATTGTCCATATGTGTCGACTCTTTTCTCCATATGTGTCGACACTTGTCTTCTAGATTTGAATATTTGCTCAGTCTTCAAGTGTCAACACTTTTCACCCTGATGTGTCGACACTTCATTCCCAGATTCAAAACCTATCTTCAGGTGTTGACACCTTGAAATCATGTGTCGACACTTCTCGTCAGAATGTATTTCTTTGATTTTATTGGTTTTTTGAGCATCGATCACTTCGAGTTCTTCAATATGTCTTCCCCGTGGATGTGTATGATCTTCATTGTCTTCAATCCATTGAGATTCATGACTTATTTGAGACTTTCATCAGATTTATCAATATAATCTCCAAGTCTTCAGGTGTCGACACCTTGTGAACAAGTGTCGACACTTTCTGGGTAGAAAGTATTTTACAGTTTTCTTTGATCAATTGAGTTTTAGTTCATGATTCTTATGATCTGCACTCTTAGTAAACACATTAGCCACTAATACAATATTTTGTTATCATCAAAATTAAGGCATTAAGTCAATAGGGGAGGATTTCCTCAAAAATTATGGGACTCACCCTCATCGCCCACCGCTTGCTGGTTTGTCCTCGGCATTGTTTTTCCGCCACTCGATGCCATTTTTTTGGTGTCAAGGGCAAAGATTATAAGGAAATACTTAGAGGCAAGAATTTCCTTAATCCTAAAATACTGTCCTTTCCTTAGTGAGTCCGAGATCTCTTTGAACCTTTGTTATTCCTCCTCGATCATACAAACAGTTTGTTGCAACGCTTGCCTAAAAAGGACAACATTTGTTAGTTAAAGATGAGGTGCTACACTTTGATAATTGAAGGACAAGTTATGGAATGAAGACTAACCTAGGGTACTCCATGACCTTAGGACCCGTGGAACTCCAGTATCCCGAGATATTCCTGAAGAGACCTCTCAGTCATCTCCCGGGAGGCGCAGACCAGCATGAAAAGCAACCTCATAGAAGGCCACCTCGCCTTGGCGAGTAGACACGATAGTCTTATCGTCCTCAAGGAGCCTAGTCTGGATCCCGGCAAGGAAAGAGCATGACTCTCTAAGACGATCCAGGTCGCTTTGAGTCATGGTGTTTATCTCCCTCTCGGGCGGAGGTCGATCATTTACCAGGGGAACTCCCTCATTGCCAAGAGACTCTACCCTAAGAGAGGAAGGAAGTTGGTTAACCATATCCGTCATGTAGGATTTTTCTTCTAGGTGGTCAGAAATCCAAGAGGGCAAGGTGTTTTCTAAGTTTCATACGTTGCCGTTACCGGTCATAAACTACAGGCTAAAAATTAAAGGTCTATGGGTAATACTTATTGAACAACTTAGACGATGGCGAGCTGACAAAAGCAAGGTTCACGTCAGAGCAAAAGCAGCACTTCGTTATCATTGACAAAAGCTATGTGGTGGAACCCCCTATTTATAAGGAGCACTAAAGGTTGAGATTTGTTTTCTTCAACGGCCAGGATCACGCGACTCTCCGAATTCCGAGGTAATAACTTCCATCTGAAGGCGAAGAGACGCTCCACCATCAATGCACCTCCACGTGTCACCCAGTTAGAGCACGCCATCATTACGTGCTTACGTCATACATTTACACCCCATATCTCATTACTTAATGATGCCAAGTGTGTCACCTCGGCACATCGAGTAGGGGGCAACTGATGAGGGAAATATTCTCGACCTACTGATAATCTATGATAGGCACGTTGCCGTGAGGGATCACATCGCCAACACCTCTCATAATCAGTACAAAGTTCGCCTAGACTCCTTGAAAAACCTGAGCCATCCTTGGACGTCACCTCGCCTATGGCCGAGGTGAATTATCTCGCCCATGTTATGAATGTAAGTTCACCATGAGACTCCACCTCCTCCTGGACTCCTACGTTCACGGTACTATATACACATGGCCTCCTCCTCCTTTTTCTCCGATATCCTCGGGATCACCTTCCACACTTAGCTACCCGACGATTTCGCTGTGATCTTCTTGCACGGCACTCTGTTTTACATCTATAAAAGGCCTCTCCCTCTCTACCATAGAGAGGTATAAAAAACTCATTCTGACTTTGAGAGCTCCGAATACTTTTGTTCTGCTGTTTATCTTGTTTGCCTAAATCTCAATTCCGCGCCAAAGGGATTTTTAGCAATCTTACCCCGGCCGATAACGTTTGTTTCCTTGCGTAGGTCATAGTGGAGACCCTTACCGAGGTCATAGCCAGGGGCGGACCCACGGTGGGTCAAGAAGGGGCTATAGCCCCCCCTCACTTTTAAAAAATTATAAAATTTACTTTAGAAATTTTTTGTTTTTACACTTTAGCCCTCCCTGAAATATATTTATTTTTTTATTTTTTACACTTCAGCCCCCTGACCTAAAATCCTGGCTCCGCCCCCAGTCATAACCGAGGTAAACACCGAGCTTACAAGCAATTCTGAATGTTGGTTGCTCGCCCTAAATTTCTACCACAACACCTTCTATTCTGTCTAAGATTCTTGCCATATCCTAACATTCATCGACAAACATCTACTGGTCTTCAGTAAGCAAATTCCAAAATCAAAAAGGAATCAGAGCATGTGAAATTCATCAAAATACCAACCTCTGCACTGTGCAATACTGTTTATCTAACAGGAGATCAAATGGCTTCCAAAAACCATTGGCAAATCAATGGCCATAAAATTGAATCAGATGGTCAACATACAGCAATACAAGTTTCTGCTCAGATTTTCCAAACCTCAGTAAAGAAAACTAATGCGAAAGCACAAGTGATTTAAATAGTGTGGTCAAAACAACCCATACTTAATTCCTTCGTAGTATAAGTCACTAACTACTGCATTTGATGTCAATGGAAACTAGATTGGCATCAAGCTGCTGATCTTTTGTTGCACACAATTTTACCCTCGTAAAACAAAATTTTAATTGACTGATCCTATGAAGGCTTTAAGTAATCAAAAACTGTTACAGTCAAGTTAAACAAGTAGGATTGTGTGTAGAAATCTATGAAACATGAGTACTTAAAAAAGCAGCTTGCACCCATACCAGATACTTATTCTGCATGATACTTTTGTATGCATACAAGGTATATCAAAATGTATACCAATTTTTTTTTCTTTATTTTTTCCATACATTGGAGATACTTACTATACACACCAGCCATACCCGAGCCAGAACAATTCTTCCTTTATATAATGTTAACTTGATGAACCTTTTTTTCGTAGCATGCTTATAATACTAAGCTTTGGTGTATAGGTTTTTTAGTGCAAAATTGTACCTGACTTTTTCATTGAACTGTGATTTATAGATTTGATTCTTAATTTACTAAGCCATTCTTTTGCATTTAATTTTCTAATTGTTAAATATAATTTATCAATCAAATTAATAAAATTATATTTTTTAGGAATGTAATCCAACCCCACTTTTCTAAGTTTTTTCGTACCGACGCACCTATATTGCACCATTATTAGTATCCGTACAAGTGCTTCTCACGGGTAGAAACCCAAAGCTTGGAAGATTCCAAACAACTCCAATGAAGCAATGATGGAGTGAATTTACAAATGCAAATTAGAAACCGTATAATTATAAACAAATCTCAAAATGGAAACCACAAACAAACACACAAAACAAAATAAAACGAATATGAATTGTTTGTACCTTGAAAGAAAAGGCGGCGAATTGTTGCAGACAATAGCATAAGTAGATGATGATAAAACAAATAGAACCGTTTTATCATGACCAACCATCTCGAAAATAAACCACCCCACCCACTAAAAAAAAAAAAAAAAAAGATATGAGAGGGGGGGGGGGGGGGGGCAATCGCGCAGATGTGAGAGGAGGGGGTTCAGAGGACCATAAAGGCAGTTAGTTATTTAAACTCGAAACCGTTCCCATGCCGCCCAAACTTGTTGGGGGCAAACTTGAAATACGCCCAGGGCCAGGCCGAGTTGTTCTGAGATCCGTCTACGCTCTAGTCCCACAAATTTTCGTTTTTAAAAAATTCATTAAAAATAAAAATAAATCAAAAACATTGTGTTATTTTTATCCTTGGAGGACGGAAATTATTTTTAAATTTTACGAAATCCTATAGTCAGGACGAGTTAGAGTTCTTGACTTATTTTTGTCCTAAGTGATTTTTCAGATATTTGTATTTTTTTAAAAACTATTCCGGTTCTTTCAGCAACGAATAGAAAAATTAAAATATAATAAAAATCTACAAATAATTCTGAACACAAAAATCGTAAAAAAAAAGAGAGT
>BRYE01000003.1:14476056-14496056 GCA_030159115.1 Actinidia arguta var. hypoleuca | reverse complement strand
TTTTATCTTGTAAAGCCTAAATAAAAGGGTAAGAGGCTATCAATTTCAAAATTAATGAAAATAGAGAGATTTTTATTTTATTCTTCTTGAGTTCTTGAAGAAACTAATCTAAACTTATCAAGGAATTCTTTGTGGCGTTCAAACCCAACTTATCAAAAGGATCATCCATCCCGTTTGTGGCGTCTTCATCATACCAAGGTTCTTGTTTAGCTAAGCAACGAGTCACGGTTTCTATCAAACTTGAAAGAGCTTGGGTTTTATTTTCAGATTTGGGATCAAGTTTCGTCATGTTGTTGGCATGGTTCGTATCAGGTTTTTTATAGATGGAGGATGGAGAGCCTTGTGAGGAGATCACGACATAATCATCGAGTGGCTAAGTATGGAAGAGATCTCGAGGATATCGGAGATAAAATAGGAAGATGCCATTTGGAGACTAGACTAGGAATGTAGGAGTCCGGATGGAGGCGGAGTCTCTCATTGATCTTATCTCATTAGAGGTAGGTGAGGTAGTTCACTTCGCCTATAGGCGTGGTGGTGACAAAAGGCGATCAAATCATCTAGAGAGTCTTAGGTGAATTCAATGTTGATTATGATATATGTTGGCAACATGATCTATTCAGGCGACGTGCCCACCTCGGGTGAAAATCAGGTGGAGAATTTGTCCTTCATCAGTTGCCCCCTACTCAATGTGCCAAGGTGACGCACGTGGCATAATTGAGTAATGAGTTATGGGGTGTAAATGGATGGCGTGGGAGGGCAATGATGGCGTGCCCCAGCCGGGTGAAACATGGAGGTGCATTAATGGCGGAGTGTCTCCTCGCCTTCTGACGGTGGTTATAACTGCGAATGGCAATTACAACCTTGGAATTCGGAGGGTCATACAATCTTGGTCGTAGACGCAAACAGATCTCAGGCTTTGGTGCTCCTATAAATAGGGTGCTCCACTACATAGCGCACCTTTCTGTCACTAGTGAAAACGAAGTGCTGCTTTTCCTCCAACGTGCACCTCGCCCTCGTCAACTCGCCTTCACTTAAGTAAGTATTACCCGTCTTCTCTCAATCTTTAGTCATTAGTTTATGTCAGGTAGGACCGACATAGAAAACTTGGATAATTCTCTACCGTCTTGGGTGTCACAACATTTAGGAGATAAATCATTCATGACGAACGAGGTCAACTAACTCCCCTTGTCCCCTCTTGAGGAATCCCCCCTTGGGATGAACCTTCTAAACATGCGAAAAATCCTGAGATAGACACTTGCACTCCCCCGCAGAGGGAGATTAATATCATGACTTAGGGCGATCTGGATCGCCTGAAAGAGTCGTGCTCTTTTTCGTCTGGGATCTAGGCCAGGCTTCTTGAGGATGATGAGACTATATTGTTAACTCGCTCGGGTGAGATGGCTTTACATGAGGCCGCTTTCCACGCCGGCCTACGACTCCCAATCCATCCCACCATTAGAAGAATTCTGCACTTCTATAACATCTGCCCTGCCTAGCTCATTCCCAACGCGTGGCAAAATATTGTCTGCGCGGTGGCGGTGTGGCGATATTACAAGCGTGCCTTGTATCTCAACAAGTTTAACTGCCTATATAGCTTATTCAAAAATCCAAAGCCAGACTTGGGTGGCTATATTTCAAGGTGAGACTGGGTAGGGCCGTGATCAAGAGGTACCCCAGCAACGTCAAGGGGTGGAAGAGGAAGTTCATCTTCATCTTGGGGGATGACTGGGAATTTTTCCCGGGTATATCTCTGGATGAAGGGGTTCTGAGGGTCCCAAGATCATGGAGTACCCCAGGTCAGTCTTATTTCTACAATTTGTCATTTTTCCTGAGTATGGCACCTCACACATGACTAACAAATGCTCTTTACTCTTCATGTAAACGTTGCAACAAGCTGCCTATTTTGATCGACCTTGAAGATTGGAGGTTCAAAAAGGTCTTCAAGAAACTAGTGCCGGGAAGATTCTTCCAAGTCCAGGTAGTCCTCGGCTCCAAGGCGTTTCGAAGGTGCTTCGCCCCTGGCTGTGAAAAGACGGCATCCAATGGCGGAGACAATGTTGAGGACAAGCCTGTAGAAGGCGCAACTACCATTATGGGCGACAAGGGTGAGCCACTCTTGAGATGAACACCCCCGAGATGAACACTCTCGAGATGACTCGGTAGAGTACTTAAGGACTATTAGGAAGAGGATGAGGAAATTCTACCTCCCCTTCCCAATATGACATTGTTGAGACTTTTAGGGGGAAAATTCTGAGATCCCCTCGTGAGTTTAGGACCGTTTAGTTCGAGCTCAAGCTTGAGCTCTAAGTCGGAGGCTCGGTCAGATCGATGGATGCCCTCGGGCTTAAATTGGATTGTATTATCTTCTTCCTTTTCCAAGTATTTTATCTCGTTCATTGACTGATTCTTGTTTCCTTTTTTAGCTATGTCAAAGAAAATCAGCTTGAAGAAGCTTGCCCAATTGGTGGAAAAGTCCAAGGTTGCCACCCTGTCAACTAAAGGCGTGGTGATTTGGGAGAAGCGATCTCGGGATGAGGTTCCTGATATCTCGCCCAACAAGAAGGGCAAAATTGTTGTGACTAAAAGGGGAAGGAGACCATGTTGTTGCCCAAGGCGAAGAAGAGGGCGACAAAGTCTAGCAAGGTGGCGTACATGGGAGCCACACCTGTATTGATTCCTAGGGAAGGCACCTTGGCTAACCTCTCTGTTGTCTTGGGGCCTAGGGCCTCTATATTGAAGAATCCCATTATGGCAGAGAAACTTCTAGATAGGGTGATTCCACCTACTGATTAGGAGGAGATGAAAAAACTAGACCTGGATCGGGCAATCTTAAAGTTCTTCCATATCGTCGGTCAGGTAGTCATTTGTTTTTATGCTCAATTTGTACTTCTGTATTTTCATTCCTCTGATGAGTTTATCTTTTTCAGGCAGATGTGCTTGGGTCTTCCCTTGCTGGTCCTGGAAGGAAGATGAGGAATGAGGCGATGTTCCAGTAGAGCCGGGTCGCCTCGGTTGAGGGCGAGATGAATCGTGCTCAAAACTTGGCCGCAGATCTGGAGAAACAACTGGCTGAGCTCGGAGTCCGAGAACAGCAGGCCATTGATGAGCTACAAAAGACCAAGGAGGACCGAGACGCCACCATGGTGAGGCTCGAGAAGGAGATGGTTGAGCTGAAGAAGAAGGCCATTGACGAGTACAAGTCCTCAAACGACTTCCAAGAGACTGTTGAATTTACGACTTCCAAGTATTTTGGCAAGGGCTTTGACTTCTACAAGAGACAAATTAGTTGTCTTCATCCCAACCTCGACATCCAAGACATGGGGATCAACGTCGAGCTGCTCGAGGAGGAAAAGGAGGAGGAGGAGAAGGATGGGGAGAAGGGCGATACCAACCCTCTCTCTCCTTAAACACTTGTAAATTTTTCTCCTTTTGTATTGGCGAATTGTAATCCTTCTTTAGTGAATGAAAAGTACTCCTTAATTCTTATTTCCTGCTCGTTTTTTTTATTTCTTAGCATATTATTTGCTTATGTTGGCGATATCACGTGTGATGAAATTGGCGAACAAAACTTAACACACTGATGATTGGCAAAATAAATTTGGCGAACATAATTTGATCATCTAGCGAACAAAGCTTCTGGGTGATTAAGTTTAACTCACCTTAGTTAGGCAAATATTAAACTTTAACTTGGTGAGCTTTGAGTAATAAGCGAACAAGGTTGGTTCCAGTTGTCTGAACTTAGGCGAACATTAAACTTTATCATGGCGACATAAATAATCAAGTGGATTAACTTCTGGCGATCAAGATGCCTTGGCGAATAATTTACAAATTTCTCAATAAATGGGCGATCTTGATATAGGTGATACCAAAAATTTGTTTGAATCCGTTTATATGGCAAAACTGGCGAATAACTCTTTTTGAAATTGGTGACATAACCCATTATGGTCAATACTGGAGATACAAAATGGCCAAATTGGAGAAATGTGATTTTATTAAAATAACCATTATCACATGGAGATTGGCAAATACAATAAAGACTTGGCGATCAAAATCATAAATACATGGAGATTTGATCAAATAAAGACTTTGGCGACTTCTTTTTGTTAGGCGACCTTCATCTCATGGCAATCAAGGAATCATTGGTAAATATTTCTTTAGGTGCTCAGCATTCCAGGGATGAGGTAGTGTCTTCCTGCTCATGTCTTCTAGCCAATAAGTTATTGGCCTGAACAACTTGATAACTTTGTAAGGACCTTTCCACTTAGGGTTGAGTTTCCCATCATTAGGTTTTTTCGTAGACAATGTAACCTTCCTTAAGACCAAGTCGCCTGGTAAAAATGACATGTGCTTGACCCTTTAGTTGTAGTATTTGGCGACTTGGTTCTTGTAGGCAGCTTAGTATACCTCGGCTCGCACCATCTTTTCGTCAAAGAGATCAAGGTTAAGCCTTAACTCGACTTCGTTGTTCTCCTTGTCAAAATTTGAAGTCCTGAAGCTCGGCATTCCTATCTCTACTGGTATGACTGATTATGTCCCATACACCATAGAGTATGGCATCTCGCTCATCGGGATTATGCTCGTCGTGTGGTAAGCCCATAGTATGCTTGGAAGGTCTTTTAGCCATTCACTCTTGGATTATTCTAACCTCGCCTTTAGATTCCTTAGGATGGTTCTAACCTCGCCTTTAGATGATTATCTTTGGAATTCCCAATTAACAAACAATGTTCTTCCACACAAAGTTTCTAGTGTTCCTCTCAATGATCTTGGCGAGAGGCTTTGTTTCTATCCATTTTGTGAAATAGTCAATGGTAACAATCAAAATTTTTCTCTGTAACGGAGCTTATGGTAGAGGTCCGAGCAAATCAGTCTCCAATTGATCAAATGGCCATGGGCTGGTCATTGGTACCATCTCGGTATGAGGGAGATGACTTATTGGATCAAACCTTTGGCACTTGTCACACCTTCTGGTGAATGAAATCGCATCTCGTTCCATTTGAGGCCAGAAATACTCTTGGCGAATGGCTTTCCTAACCAGTTATCTCGCCCCGGAATGAATTTCTCTAAGTACATAATCTGCTTTCTTAGGTCAAAGACACCTCAGGAATGGCCCTGAGAAAGACCTCTTGTACAAAGTTTTATGGAGGAGGCAAAATCTAGCTGATCAGTATTGGATCTGTCATGCCTAGAGTCTATCTGATGGCAGCTTCCCATCTTGGAGATGCGTGATGATGTCATCCATCCAAGTTGGATTTGTTGCTGCTTGGCATATGGTTTTGGCGACATCAATACTTGGATTTGTCAAGAATTCTATAGGGACACTCTTGTCCGATATGAAATCGAAGGCTGAGGCTAGATTGGCCAGGGCATCAGCCTTCTTATTCTCCTATCTAGGAATTTAACGAATTTTGAAATCCGTGATCTTTGTTGATATGGTCTTCACCTCATCTAGATAGGCGACCATTCAGAGATCCTTGGTGAGGTAATCCCATTGAACCTGATTCATTACAAGTTGGGAATCACTGAAGGCATCCCAGGATTCTACTTCCAATTCTATTGCAATCCTTAGTCCGGCAAGGAGAGCCTCATATTCAACATCATTGTTGGTGGCTTTGAACTCAATACGTATGCTATATTCCATCTGTTCGCCCGAAGTAGTTTGGAGAACAAGCCTACATCACATCCATGCTGGTTTGATGATCCATCCACGAACAACTTCCATCTAGCGAGATCATCATCCTGATCTTGTTCCCTTGGGGTAATCCCCTCGAGTTCTGGAGTAGCATCATGTGTAAATTCGGATAATGCCTGAGCTTTGATCGCCATCCTTGGTCGGTAGCTGATATGAAATTCGCTTACCTCAATGGAATATTTGAGCAATCGCCCTGAGGTATCAGGTCGTTAGAGAATCTACTAAGAGCTGATCTATCAAAACAACAATGGGATGTGCGTGAAATAGTGGCTAAGCTTCTTGGTGGCGATCAGAAGGACATAAGCGAGTTTCTCGATTTTCAGATATCTAGTTTTAGCTCTCATGAGGACTTTGCTGATGTAGTAAACTGGCTTCTGAACCATGTCCTCTTCTCAGATAAGCACTGCACTCACTGCTGTTGGCGAGATGGAGAGATATAGGATGAGCTCCTCACCCATGTTAGGAACAGTGAGTAAGGGAGGTGACTCCAGATACTCCTTCAACTGTTGGAATGCTATCTCATATTCGTCCGTCCACTCAAAAGTTTTATTCTTCCTTAGAATTTTAAAAAATGGTAAACACTTATCTGCTGACTTTAAGACAAAGTTGTTGAGAGCTGCTACTCGCTCAGTTAACTGTTACACCTCATGAATGTTCCTAGGCGAGCTCATCGCAAGTAGAACTTGAATTTGGTCTGGATTCGCATCAATCCCTCGTTTTGTCACTAAAAAATCAAGGAACTTTCCTGGCGACACATCAAAGCTGCATTTGGAGGGGTTAGGCAGCATACGATTTTTTCGCAGGATTTTAAATGTTTCTACCAAATGGGTGACATGGTCAGCTGCTTTAAGGCTCTTGACTAGCATGTCATCTATGTAAACCTCCATTGTCTTCCCTATCATCTCCTTAAACCTCTTGTTGACCAATCTCTAGTATGTTGCCCCTACATTCTTCAATCCAAAAGGCATGACCTTGTAACAGTACAATCCTCTTTCCGTGATAAAATAAGTATTTTTTACGTCGAGATGATACATTTTGATCTGGTGATATCCTGAGAAAGGCGTCCATAAAGCTAAGGAGTTCATGCTTGGAGGTTACATCAACAATCAAATCAATCTTGGATAGAAGAAAATTGTCTTTAGGGCAAGCCTTATTCAAGTCAGTAAAATCGACACACACTCCCCACTTTCCTCCCTTTTGGGGAGCGATGACAACTTTGGTGAGCCAATCTGGGTAGTGAGATTCTCTGATAACATTAGCTTTAACGGGCTTAGCTACTTCTTCTTCTATGACTTTCAAGCGCTCTGGGGCAAACTTTCTTCTCTTTTGGTGAACTGGAGGATGATCAGGGTTGATGAATAGCTTGTGGATGGCGACCTAAGGGTCTATTCCCTGGACATCGCCTTGCGACCATGCGAACACGTCATGGTTTTTCTTTAAAAA
Source organism: Actinidia arguta var. hypoleuca (assembly GCA_030159115.1). Lineage (NCBI taxonomy): Eukaryota > Viridiplantae > Streptophyta > Magnoliopsida > Ericales > Actinidiaceae > Actinidia > Actinidia arguta. The sequence continues at coordinate 14,488,924 of BRYE01000003.1, read as the reverse complement.
CTCCAACAAAGCGCTTCATAGTTCTTCAATCAATTCGGTCCTGATCATGACATGGTGATCTAGGTAGTCGGGATGTATGGAGATTGGAGTCACTTTTTCCAATGACTTGGTATTTTTTATTTCTTTGGGATCAACAAAGGTAATCTCTTCCACCTCGTCCCTTAGTGTCTCCATCTCTGCATTATCTATCTGTAGTTGCTATTTGGTTGAAGGATAGTCGATCTTTATTGCCGTGATGAAGCACTATCTTGCCACCTTTTGGCTGCCCCTCACCTCACCTATCCCGGTAGAAGTGGAAAACCTCATCATCATGTGTAGGTAGAGGTAATAGACTTGATTTTCCCCAGAGTGGGGTGACCTAAGATAGCATTGTAAGGTGAGGAACAGTCAACTACAATAAAGTCCTGCCATATTGTAGTTTGGTGAGGTTCCACTCCCAATGTCAAGGGTAGCTTGATCCATCCCAGGGGACTGACAACACTTTTTCCAAATCAGACCAGAGGAGTGTAAAATGGATGGAGCCTATCTCAACCTATCTTTATTTTGTCAAATACTTAGATGAACAGGATATCAGTAGAGCTCCTGTTGTCAACTAGGATCCTTTAAACATTAAAATTGGCGATAGTAGCCGAGATGACCAGTGCATCATCATGAGGGAGATGCAAGCCTTTCAAATCTTCATTGGTCAATGTTATGGGCTGGTGAGCCCTGATCATAGGTGTGGAGAGGTTAAAAAACTCTTCTTTAGCCCGCCCACTTGCCTCCCTGGCATGCCTCTACTGGGGACGAGCTTGAGCATCCTTCTAATGCAAACCCTCCATGAATAGTTTGGATATCGTCCGTCATAGGCCTGTTGTCATCATATCTTCTGTCAGGCGAGTTTGGAAGTGGGCGATTAGGTACATACTTTCTCAGATATTCTCCCTTGATCAAGTCAGCCATCTGCTCTTTTAGTTGAAAACAATCATCGGTGTTGTGCCCATGATCCTTGTGGAACTCACAATACTTGTTCTTGTTTCTTCTAAAAGGGTTAGTCTTGATCTTTTCAGGCCACTTTATGGTCTTCATTTTTTATCTCCATAAGTATTTTGGCAACAAGCGTGTCAAGGGGAGGCAACACAAAGTCAGGTTGGCGAGGTGGAGTTCGTGAACGTCAATCATTAATTTGCCTCCTCGCATCTTGATCAGACCTCTTACTCTTCACCTCGTCCCTATAATCAATACACTGAGTGTCAGACTCTTTTCTCTTGTGATCATCCCTTCCTCACTTTTAGTGTTTAGCCTCGGCCAACTCCTCAGTTGCAATGTACTTGTTGGCCTTACTTTGAAGTGTTGATAGAGTTTCAGGAATGTTCTTGGAGAGGGAGTCAAAAAGCAATCCCAGGCAAAATCCTTCCTTCATAGCCATAATGACCACCTTATCAATGGGATTCTCAACTTCCAAGACGGCTTGGTTGAAACATTTAACGTAGTCTTTCAAGCTCTCCCCATCCTTCTGGTGGACTATGAAAAGGTGGGAGGCATTCTTCTACCTGACCCTACAGCTCATGAAATTGGCGACAAAGAGTTTACTCAGGTCACCAAATGAGTTAATTGTTTGAGGAGACAATTTTCTGAACCACAACCTTGCCGACCACTTCAAAGTAGTAGAAAAAGCCTTGCACATCACCTCGTCTGAGTACCCTTGTACGAATCTAAGTGGTCCATTGGGTCTATCTTTCCTTCGTATACCCCGAGCTGAGATGGTAACTTGAATTTGTATGAAATCATGGTCCTTATCACTCTCTTAGTGAATGGGGGTTCAGTTTGTCGTATTAAAGCGTCCACAGTAACTTGGGCATTTGCACCGGTATTGATGGCATCAATCTGAGCAGCCAAATCCTTGATCTTTTGGGTGGTAGACTTATATCGACACCTATGTGCTTAATCGTCCCGACGAGGTGATCTCCCTCTTATTATGGTTTCTTATCCCTCCGTATCATCAGTCTGGCTAGACGATTAAGACTCCGACGGAACATGACTCCTCTCACGTGTGGAGCGTAAGCTAAATGATTGACGTTTTCGGCTTCTGGTTAATCGTGCCAAACCTGTGCTTTGGTGACTTTGAGATTCGTGGTCGCCTGATCAACGAGAATGGCAAGATCGATCAACTTCTTCCTGAACAGGTGCCGTAGTAGAAGGCAGATTGTTCATAGCGAGGTATTGTATCAGGAGGGTATTATTCTCGTTCATAATCCTAATCTGCTCAGCGATCCCATGCATCTCACGGTGGAGACCATCAAGATCTGGAGATTTGCTAGTGTTCGCCATTGGATGTGCTCGATTATCTAGATGGTCGCTGATACTCTGTCTAGGCAATAAACGGCTACGCAAGTGCATTGAGTAGAGAGAACTTACTATTGTGGTAGAAATTTGGGGATGAACAATCAACAATCAGAATTGCTCTTTGACCTCGGAAGTGACTTTGGCTATGACATGTGCAAAAGAACAAACGTAACCGGATGTGGTGAGGCCGCTACAAACTCCTACAGCGTGGAGATCAGGCTAAGGCGAGGAAGATAGACAAAAAGCATCAGAGCTCTCAAAGTACGAATGCAAGTGATTCATGCGTAACTTTTCTAGTGAAGGGGAGCTGCCTTTTATAGATGGAGGATGGAAAGTCGTGCGAGGAGATCATGGTGTAATCCTCGGGTGATAATCAGGTGAAAAATTTTTCCTTCATCAAATAATATATAATGATATTCATGAAGGGCAAATTTCACGGTACTTGTTTGTGGTTTGTGTTATGTGCATGAACACATAACCACGTTAACTATGTGATTTTGGGACAAAAGTGTACAATTACTATTCAGTCAACTTTAACACAAAAAAAAAATAGAACTAACATGTCTATTTCGAGAGGAAACTGTTTTATGAAGGAAGATATTTATCTATGCTTGGTTTTTCAAGGAAATAAAATGAAACAGAGCCTTAGGTTTCAAATTGCAGTGTCCAACCAGTTACGTGCACGAAACATCCAATCGAAACATCACTGGAAATAGACGAGTAAGAGCAAGAGCGAACTTTAATTTGCTTAGGAATAAATTACACAGGATCTGTCTGCAGAAACCTAAAAGAAACAGTATCTCAATAGTCATTTCAATCAAATCTTTTTTTGGGTAATTAATTCATCTTTTGGGTTTTTTTTTCATAGACTAAAGAAGAGCATCTGAAAAATAATTGTATGTATAATATGTAGCAACACTTGAATGCATTCATTATGCAGATCATTAAATTCAGAATTAAACGTTATATAAATGGAGAGAGAGAAGCAATAGCTAAAATACACGCTCCTAAAGCGTATGTGATAAAATATTTAACGGCGGAGATTGATTTTTACAAATTCAATGGGTTAAATTGGGGGGTGTATCATAATTCATACACAACAAAAAGGGGGGTGTTTTATTGATTTTGCCACGAACATATGGACACGTTTAGGGAAGTTTGAAATAATTTTCATTCAAGTTAGATTATCTTTTTTATTGTTTGGTCGATTTTTTCCTTTTAGGAATCCAGTTGAACAAAAAATGTTTTACAACACTAAAATCCGAAATGATTATTCAAAAAAATCTAAAATCTCAGTGCGGTATGTGCCTGTGGTTTTCCTCCGATCCTCTACAAACATATACGCCCATCCATGTATTAAGTGCAATCATTTTTCCAAGAGTAGATAAAAAGAGCAATTTTTTTAAAAAAAAAATTACTTATTGATAAAAGAATTAAAATAAAATAATTTATAAATAAATAGTGTTTTGAGAATAAAAGAAGAGAATACTTATTTACTTTAATGGCTGTATTGAGAAAAAATTAAAAGTTCTAAAAAAATAGAATTATTATTTACTTTAATGAGTGTATTGAGAAAACAATGCATAATAAAACAATCATTAAATTATCAATAGTTTAAATTTTTTTTATGAACAGCAAAAGAAAAACTTTATTGATATAAAAAATTAATATTTTTGGCTCCACCATAAATATAGTAAATTATATATATGTAAAAACTTGAGCCCTGACTTTAATTCACAAAAGTCCTCTAATCAATTTAGAAATTGATTATTTTTTAGTCATTGTCAATTAAATGAATTATATGTCGTATTTTTTCAATTTGCACAAACTAAATATTTGAGAACTTCTATTATTTATCATGTGGAGTTCTGATTTGATATTTTCATAATATTTTTGATCCAATTAAAATTGATATATTTATGTCAATTTGCACTAAGTAAATATTTGAGAACTTCTTTTATTTATCATGTGGAGTAAATATTTGAGAATTTTTCTTGTTTAGTTAATAATTTCTCATTTTCTCTTTTAAAAATTTATTAGTAATTTTTTATATGTTATCTTGTGTAGTGGTAATCTTATCCATACGATAATTTAAAAGTTGATTATTTTTTAATATAAAAATAATATTGATAATTTATTATTTTTTCTTTAAAAAATTATTACTGTTAGTTCGTCTATGTAGTTTGATAATTACTCAAAATGACCTTGATAACAGTAATTACTTGAGTAATGATAGGTACACACCCAAAAATAAGTGTGTACCATACACACTTATTTTTTTGTCTCACAAAGAGGTGGGACCCGCCCTAATTAGGATTTTTTAAAAAATCCTAATTAGGGCGGGTCCCACCTCTTTGTGAGACACCATTTTGGGTGTGTATGGTACACACCCATTTTTGGGTGTGTACCTATCATTATTCTAATTACTTACTATAGTTTTTCATATAATAATTATCCGTAGAATGATCTTGTTGTAATCTTATCTTAATTAATTGATTAAAGTGTAAAAATTCAAACCAATTGAAGCACACCGAACCGAACCATTTAGAAGCACAACAGTTTGGAGCGATCTATTGATAATCTCGATCAATTTTAATGTACTAAAACCAAACAAAAATTATCAGTTTAAAAATAAAGCAGATGAGTGAATTTTCTGAAATTATAGGGAGGTGGCCCTATTTATAAAAAAAATAGGGAGGTCAATATTATTTTACCCTATAAATTTTGAATCACTCCTCCCCTCTCTCCAGCCAGGGAACACCTACTACAAAACAATAGTAGTCTTGTGTATTTCGATTCATACACATAAGGAGGGAGAGGGAGAGGGAGAGGGAGAGGGCTGTGATTTCTGTGTCTTCAATGATCACTCTGTCTTCACATGAGGATTCTCTCTCTGGGTCTCGCAAAATGGCAACCGCGGACAAATCCGCAGTTGATTTAGAACTAGGGGTCGGCGGCGGAGGAAGCGAAAACAACCGTGGTTCCGCCGTCTCCGCTGCCACGGGGGAGATTGTGGGTATGCGTGAGAATGGGAGGGGATCCTCTGCTTCGCAGTGTTCGGTGGAGGTGGATCTGGAAGGTGGGGTCCAAGAGACTAAGATACATTTGGCGAAATCTGAGAGGGATTGCAGGATTTGTCATCTGACCATGGATGCAGTGAATCAAGAATCTGGAATCCCAATTGAATTGGGCTGCTCTTGCAAGGAGGATTTGGCTGCTGCCCACAAACAGTGTGCTGAGGCTTGGTTCAAGATTAAGGGCAACAAGTAGGTATCATCTTAAACTATTGAAATAAATATATTGATCTTTAAACATATTGGGTTATATAATGCAATGCAATGCAATGTGATTTGATTATTTATTTGGTGAAATGGTTATTTTTGTTGTTATGTCTATGTTTTGTGTGATTCGTAAGTGAAATTGGTTCTTTTCTTTCTTTCTTTCTTCTTTTGAGGTTTTGATCCTATGCTGCAGTGTTATTGTTGTGAGATGTCTTATTTGTTGGAATTGGCCCCGAAATTGGGGTAAGAGGATGATGGACCCAAGCCCATACGAGATAGCTATTTATTAAGGGGCTTTCCGGCTTTGAAATCTAAGGTCTGTTAGCTAGACTTTTTTTTCTTTTTCTTTTAAAAATCTTTTGAGAATTGATTGGAGTTTCCTTTCTTTGGTTGTTGACATAGTTGATCTCGTTATGGACACCATCTTTACTAACGACGGAGGTAGGCTGGCATCATTGTCGTCACCGGCTCTAGTGTCATCACCGTCGGTGCCCATCGTCAATCTATTGTCCCTTTAAATAAGGATAAAAGAGAAAAAATATATAAAATTAGGATTTTATTTTAGAGAAATCAAGCACTTAGGATTTAAATGAGTTTTAATTCCCTATCAAGGACCCTAATGCGGTTATCCCTATTTATTACTCCTATATTGTTTTATTAGGTTTGTAAAATGAGAGAGAGCTCAGCAAGGTCCGAGTGTTGTAATTCTCATTGCTTATATTGGATTTTTGATCTTCCGCTTTCCGTCGGAAGTAGGCACATTGATGAACCACGTAAATTCACATATTCTCTTGTTTACATTATTGTTTTTGGCTTTTTACTTCTTTTTGCAGATGGATCGATCTTGTTATTGAAATCGATCTTGTTATTATATTGGTTTTTGGAGTTCTGATGCAAATTCTTTTGTTTAGTTTCTGAGCTCAAAAGATTATCTGTGCAATGAAACCTAGAGGATGGTTTGTCTAAGGTAAATAGCAGTGATATCTTTATCAGAGAATAAATCACTAATTTGATGTAGAAAAGAGGGTAAATGAAAAAGGTGTAAAAACAGTTTATATTAAATGAAGGGAATCAAGAAATTAAAACAAAAGATGGATGCACCTGGTATGGCCAGCTGGTGGCTGATGCTTTCGCATTGTTAGTTTTCTTATTTGCGAATTGGACTTCGGCTTTGATGTAAGAAACAACCCACCCACCCACCTACCTTATTTTGATTCCTGGTTTGCTTTTGACAAACTTAAATTTATGACAGAACAAAGCATTTCCAGAGATTTATTTGTTGGGGCCGAGAACTGTGTTGCAATCTTTTCATTCATTTAATCTAGATATGCTTTTATACTATTAGTGCTTTGGATGAGCTAATTCTATTGTTAGGCATGGCTTTTTTTAGACATGCCACTTGAAGAATGCCTAGTATGGTGGTGTTAGTCAAAATTTCTTAACATATTTTAGATTCTGGTATCCCGGAATCTCTGTAATCTTATTTGGCACAGTTTCTGATTCTGATTCTGGGTTAAAAAACAACTTCTAAAGCTGTTTAAAAGCAAATTCTGAGAAACTACTATTTTGATGCTTTTAAATCTACTTTCAAAAATCGACTTTTAGTAGCCCAACAGTTTTGACAAACACTCACTATCTATCCGTTATATTGCATATTGAATTGTCAGATCTTGTTGTGGTCTTTACAGTTTAGGATAATTTTGTTAATGCCTTGATATTGTGCCAAGTGACTTTCTCGTTTATGTTGTGTCTATAATAACCGGTCTCCTAATTTTACAAACGCAATGAATTCTATGCTAATATACATTTATATAAGCACATCTAACCAAATTATCTTAACTTTTTGTACTCCACTCTCTCTAGATACTTTTCCTTTCCCCATTTTGTTGTATAGTTGGGGAATAACCAGCCTTGCAATAGTTTTGCTTGGATCAAAAGGCCCGGATGTGCTTATGCCCATATAAGTACATATAAATTGATTCCGACAGCTGATTATCTATGTATTATTATATGATCAAGACTCCCGGGCAGATTATTAATCTGCATGTGATTCTGCATGCATTACGATATTGTCCAATAACTATGTTCTCTTTACCTGGATCACAGACAAATCTTAATTAGGTAAGATTTTGGAAATATTGTAATCATTTAATTCCATAATCTCTTTTCCTAATCTCTTTTCCTAATTATTTGAAGTTAAAGAGTAAGAACCTATTAAATCACCTTTTCTAGTGCTGCTCAAAGTAAAATCTCCATTTTATTGTCATTTTCAGCTGTCTTTTTTATGTTTTTTCCACTTCTGTTTCATCCTACCCTCTGCTGCATTTTACATTACCCTTTTCAACCACACACAATATGTTAAATGCATATATCTTTCCCTTTTTTTCTTCTTCCCTTTGGTGAAGATGACAATTTTTGTTGAACTTCCATGAAATTTCTTGACCCGTATTGGATTGTATCAAGCTATTTACTGATTCTGCAAGTGTGGACATTTTTAATTCTTACCTTTAGTGCATTTGCCAGTCGAAAACTTTTCCTAAATGTCCCTTGTGTAGAGTGTCTTAGATTATGGGTAACTTATTACCTAAAACCCTTACTTGTGCGGTATGTAATACTCAGTTTCTCTGCCACCAGATATGGCTAGCCTGCAAATGAGTCATCTTTCATTCATAAGAATTCAAGTTTGATCATGATTTTGGAACTCGTATTGGAATGCGCTCGTCTTTGCTAGGCTTGTGAATGTAGTGGGACATGCATCAGTCTATAGAAGCTTTTGTTTATAATAATTGGGTGTTTTGGTTATAAGTTGATTCGTCCTTTAAATGTTTAATATTGCAGTCCTACGATTTTTAACATTCAATTTAGTTTGTCAACAATTGAAGCTCCTAAAAGTAAAATTGTAGAGCTTTCTAGTCTCACTTCTCGTCAATGTTTTAATGTTTCTAATTTACGTCCCCAGTATTCAAGTTTTTGAGAATTTTCCTTATGTTATGTTATATCTATATATTGTGTTCGTAACCGTGCTTCTTAGGTTGCATGTTAGGATTATCAAGTAATGTGGGGATTACTGGGCGGTATTTTTTCTTTTCTTTTGGTGGTTTTGATGACTAGCGTTTTGGACCTTGTGGTGCTTTTTTTGATTTTGGTTCAGATGCTATACCCTTGGAATACCCTTTATCTATTCTATTTGTACGTGCATTTACATTAATCTTTCAAAATCTTTTCAAAATGTAGAACCTGCGAGATCTGCAGATCAACCGCACACAACGTGGCCGATCCAAATGAGGTCGAGCTGATAGAGCCATGGGATGAGGCAAATGATGTGGCGCCGCTGCCACCATCAGAGACGAGAAATTTCTGGCAGGGCCATCGGTTTCTTAACTTCCTACTGGCCTGTATGGTCTTTGCCTTTGTGATCTCTTGGTTGTTTCACTTAAACGTGCCGTCGTGAAATCTGATATGAGCCATTGAAGCAAAACAGATAAGCTTATCAAGTGTCCTAGCATCTCTTCAGGTACTCACTCGTCTTGGCGATTTTGCTTCCCGTTCTTGCTTGGAAGAATCGAATCTGTATGCGCGTGTTGTTTATATTAGTCTTAGAGCTTTAACAGACTTGTACTTTCCTTGCATGATCTTAAATAGAACTATTACTGTTTTAACATAGCGTTTGTACCCCATGTTGGATTCACAATGTAAAGAGTTGCACCAGTGATTATGAAAAAAGCCCAATAAATTCTGTACCTTAGCACATTTGGAAGGTAATTGGTTCTGTTTTTTCTCTATGCCCCTTCATGTATTCGATGGTTATGTCTTGTTCATGGTATTTTCTTGGATAATTAAGAGACTTCCAATCCATTGCTAGTGTTTTTAAATGTGTTGCTAGTTATACGCACTGATGAAAAACTCTTACTTTATTACGTTTCGGCAATCCCCTCTCAAGGCAGCAGTTTAGTAGGTGCCTATTCGTGTAATTTAAGAGTGGATCGAACAAATTATGATTTGTGTTTGCATTCATCGTATGCAGCTGGTGTTGTCCATTAGGCTAGAAACCCAATGCACTTAAAAGCTGCACTATACACACCGAACCCTATCAGCCTGGGTCGGTAGTTGTTGATTCAGCTGTGCAGTTCAGCTCCTCTTTCATTTGATTTGGTGGAAGCAGAAACAGATTTTGGATTCGGATAGGAAAACATTGGGATCCAAAACATTGAAATCGTAAACCTTAAATACGGAATCACCAAAATTCACATCATTTTCTACCGTCGGATCAAAAAAATTGGAATCCAAAACATTGGTGATGACATCGCAACTTTGGCTTTGTTCGCGTCAAACTTGGCATAAAAGTGACTCCCCGAATTTTGGCATCACTACTGCCCAACTAATGGAGCACCAGTTTTTATCTTCTTATGCCAAAACTCAGCAATGGCAAGAAGTTTGGTGAACCAATAGAAAATTGAGTGCAATAAACAACTAATCATAGACAAGTTAATACGCTCAATTGGAAAAACACACACACTTGTAGAACATGAAAAAATGATATCGATATTTTTCTGGGGCAAGTTAGTGACGCTTTCTATGTTGGTAGTGTTAATTACCCCCACTACCAATATAGTTTGTTGTCAGTTTTGCATAGTAAAAACTTATTGAATAGAGTGAAATCACTACGTTCGGTAGGTCAACAATCCTAATATTTAAATTTAATATCATATAGTGTAAAGATCTTTTCATGAAAATATATAAAACTTCATAATCGAAAGTAAATATTTTTTCTTTGAAAAAAATATACGATTTGATTATCATAAAGAAAAATTAATATTTTTGAAAATTAATATTGGAAGTTTCCTTGACTTCCAGAGAGTTTGTTTGTAGGAATTTATTCTGAAAGTTTCCTTGCATTGGAACTCTAGAATTTCGGTCTCACAAATTTCAGTCGATCCGATTCTGAACTTCGGTAGGACCGAAGTTTACTTTCGGTTGGATTAACACATGATTTACAGAGAGCATCCTCTGTTTTTACAGAGGCTTGTTTTATTGTTAGTTCTTCACAGTTTTCTGTCAACTCTCTATATAAGTGATAAATTATATTTTTATCACTTGTATAGCTTTAATAATATTGCTTATGATTTGTATAATGTTTAAAGACTTCATTTATCGTGTGCAAAACCATTTATCTAAAACTATGGATGTTTTTCGATGATGGTTAATCTTTTAGCCATTCTTTCATCATCAAAACTTTATTTCAACATCTTGTTTGTTGAGCAATTCATTTGGATTGACTTCATTTGTTCTGACATTTTACTGGTTCTTTTGTTTTTGGATTGACTTGCTTTTTCAAGCAATTGTTTGGTATGCTATTTCTTAGTTCTTAGTAATTAAATAGAGTAATTAACATAATGAAATAGTAATTAAACATCTCGCATAGGATGTGACTTGAGGATACCTTTTTCTGAAAAAATTAATTTTGACTATTATAAGAAAATCCTTTGTTTGACAGATATATAACTATCATGAAAAAAATATTCTTTTAAGAAATATACAATTTTAATTTTAATATCATATAAAAAGATCTTTTCATGAAGATATATATAACTTAATAATCATAAACAAATATTTTTTCTTTGAAAAAAATATATGATTTGATTATCATAAAAGAAAAAATAATAGTTTTGAAAAAATGTATAATTAAATTATTCTTGAAAAAATGAATAATTTAATTACTATAAGTCAAAACAATGTTATTATAGAAAAAAATATATTTTAACGGTCATCAAAAAACTAATTCTATTAAGAAGAGGCTTCGTACATGTAAATATATTGTGCATAAATTTGTACAAATATCACAAACAATTGGTGGTGGGGCCCAATCACTGCCCCACCATTATAAGTAATTTTTGTCTCAAACATTGCACAATATAGGTGCATGTACTTATATTTTTTGACAAAATATATAATTGATTATCTTTAAAAAAAGGTACTTTTACATATAAAAAATATAAGAAAAGAAAATATATACTTTTGAATAAGAATATAATTTGATTATTAGTTGAAAAATTATGCGTTTTAAAAAAAAAAGCATATTTTTACCATATTAAGCAAAGATCACTATCATAGTTTGGCTGAGTAGTTGTTATGCTGTCAATTCAGATTGAGTTTATTGATTGATTTGTTAGTCTTCAGTTTATTTTGATATAGTAATTGCATATTTCGCAAATGTGGAGACTTAGGAAAAGTTTTGATTGATTTTGCATTTTTTACTTGAGTTTGCTTCCTATTGGGTTAGAAATCTTGCCAAAGTGAAAATTTGTAATAATTACCAAAGCATTTAATTCACCCCTCTAGCATTGGGTGTGATTCATCTTTATTTACTAAATACTTCTTGTACACATTAAAAAGTTCAATTTTCTTGGTTCAAAACTAATGTTTCACTATTATTGCTAAGAGAACATGTTGAAACCAATTGATGGTTTTTGGCATAACTGGTATTAGGGTTTAGTGATCTTTGTTTTGGGGGAGACTTTGAGAAAGTTTTCCTTACTATTCCGGTCAGATTTGGAGCAATCCTTTGGAAATACATAAGAATGTGAATGAGTTTTTAGGAGTTGGTGTGATAGAATGTTTCAAAACTCTATTGAGTCGAATTTGAGAAAAATGGTATTGAATCGTTGATTAACTTGTAGATTTGTTGACGGCGATAGTATTGATTGATTTTACATCTATGGCTACCACTTGTTTTGGAATTTGGATGTACCAATTCTGTGAAATTGGGCCCTTTTGTTTGTTTGAAATTTGATAGGGAGATAGATATTGGTTGTTCGAAGGTTCATCAGTTCATTTTGGCAAAAAGTTTTTTGCTTCTTTCAAATGAGTTTGGCTACTCTCTTGGGTTCGTTCGGGCATATAAAAGCTTGTTTATTGTGCAATTCGTTTCGATTGGCTTGATTTGTTGCCAACGTTTGATTGGTTCATTTGGTTTTGGCTCTAGTTTTCAAGCACTTGTGTGGCATGCAATTTATAAGCCTTTTTAACATATTAGTTGAAGATCTCGCAGAGGTGGAGGGTTGGCCAAACTCTCTGCTTCATTTGCATTTTTGGATTGAAGTTGCTTTTTATAGCCATTGGTGATCTCACTAATGTGGAGATTTGTAATGATTTTGGCTCAGTTTGCGGAATTTTTGTATGAAAGCTCCATCCACCTCTGTTAAGGTTTTCTAGACAAAAGTATATATGTTCCACATACAAGAGTAGTCTGGAGAGAATTTCTT
>BRYE01000003.1:14466056-14471056 GCA_030159115.1 Actinidia arguta var. hypoleuca | reverse complement strand
CACTGCTCAATTTATAGGGGTGGATGGATAACAAATGGACGGATCGTCATTAATGTGAAAGATATGCTGACCACCATTAAAAGAGGAATACCAATCGCCGTCTAGAGCACATGAAACGGCAAAGCAAACACCTGGACAGTGACGTCATGTGAAACAACATCCGTCAGCCGGCTAATAGGAGACTGGCACGTGGCATCTCCCACGCGCGCTGCGTGTCCAGTTAGATGTGTACACAGTCACACTTGGTAAAAAGTTAGGGAAGAGTTAGCCGAGCTCCATACGAATTCTGAGCTTTCTCCAGCGAAGACTGGCTGAACATTCTTTGCCAGAGATTAGATGGAGGGTTAGCCTAGCTCCGAACTCAATCCCGAGTGATTTTCCTAAGTGGACTTGGCAAAAGTGAAGGAGGGGTTAGCCGAGCTCCTCGAAACTCCAGACCTTGCCACACAGACTTTGCCACATTCGATGGGAAGTTAGCCGAGCTCCACTGAAACTTTGAACTTTGTCCCACGATATTTTCCTTGTGTGTTCTTGGCAAAAGTCGAGGGGTTAGCCGAGCTCCATGCTAGCTCTGAGCCCCGTCCAACAAGTTTTGCCAAGGTACACTCTGCCAGAGTTTAGGGAGGGTTAGTCGAGCTCCACTGGAGCTCCGAACTCCGTTCCACGATATTTTCCTTTGTGTTCTTGGAAAAAGTCGAGGGTCAAGCTCCATGCTAGCTCCGAGCCCTGTCCAACAAGTTTTGCCAAGGTACACTCTGCCAGAGTTCAGGGATGGTTAACTGAGCTCAACTAGAGCTCTGAACTTCGTCCCACAATATTTTCCTTTGTGTTCTTAGCAAAAGTTGAGGGGTTAGCCGAGCTCCATGCTAGCTTCGAGCCCCGTCCAACATGTTTGGCCAAGGTATAGTCTGTCAGAGTCAGGGAGGGTTAGTCGAGCTCCACTAGAGCTCCGAACTTCATCCCACAATGTTATCCTTTATGTTTTTGGAAAAAATTTATGGGTTAGTCGAGCTCCACTAGAGCTCCGAACTTCGTCCCACAATGTTATCCTTTGTGTTCTTGGAAAAAATTGAGGGGTTAGCCGAGCTCTATGTTAGCTCTAATAAGGAAGGTGAAGAGGCGGGAAAAAAATCCAAAATGTGTCTTAGTGGGCGCGTGGAGCTACGCGCTAGTAACTGCCTCTCGGAACCCAAGGGACACGTGGACGTGGCAACTACTCATCGTGCATCCACACCAAATGAGCCCTAGGGGCGAGTGAAGGACTTCAGCGCATGAGCTCGAACGTGCCCACAGCTTAACCAAACTTAGACGCGTGTCTCCAGTATTTAAGGTGGAATGACAGACCCAAACAAGGGAAGGATAGCTAGCAAGCGTCGACTTCACCACCAAGTAACTCCCAAGGTACAAACACGTCCAACTCACATGACCTCGGCGAGCATTGACCCAGCTCATGCGAACTAAGGGACAATTGTAAGGGGATAGATTATACAACGACGTAATCTAGCCTTGCTAAGGCAGGGACCTTCACCGAGCTACCGCTAGAAAGCAAGCTCAGTGGTCCCCTACGTCGGAGCTCGGTGCAGACACCATTAGGCACTGGCCTTGCTAGGGCAGAGGTTTACGTCGAGCCCTTGCTACAGAGTTAGCTCATAGGTCCTTTGCACTGGAGCTTGGAGTAGTCACTACTAAAGACATATCGTTCGAGCCAAGGCATTCGTTACATCCAAGGTGCCACAACTCAGCAAGCTCGGAACAATAACTGCACTGGAAGCTCGGACAAGAGACAACAGTCGACGATATTTTCGAGAGATGTCAGAGGACAGAAGGTGACTTGCATGTCAGAATTCCTTCTGACAACCCCCACGCGAGGATAGAGACGCTGGTAGTCATCATGAGCTACTAGCCACGCCGTAGGAGCTTGGTTGGGTCAACTGCCTACTCACTGACACAGTAGTCGGCACGTACAAGCACGCGCCGAGCTTGAGTATGTCGAGTGACCAAACAGTTAGCGCGTCAAGCCATGTGCTGAGCTAAGGAATAAAAGAGAACAATATTGTCCTCACAAATGTACGTGCAATCTTGCTATCTGAATATACATATATTTTCTCTCTCTACATTTTAAGACGTCTAACTTGACCGTCGAATGGTCGTTTCTCGAAAATAGCTCCGACAGCAGGTTTCATTGTTCCTGTGCTTGCAGGTGGGGCACCGTTGATTAGCTGGACGGAGGGTTGAAACTACCTACATAGCCGTAAAACCGCCGCGGTTGTCTATCATTTATTTCCTCTCCTCTCACTCAACAATTTTTAAAATCACTATTCGATTAGGAGTGGACAGAATATGGGTTTTACAAAATTCTCGCTTGAAAACCCACCCTGCCTTGCACGCACTATTACTTTTTACTATAATACCCTTACTAATTATAGTAATTTCACTTATACACTGTTTATATATAGTTGTATAAGTTATTATCTTATTTATATTGTCATAGACTTATGTATGTAGATAAGTTATTATCCTATTTATATTGTCACAGATTTATACATATGTATTTTTTTATTTATTTTTAATATGTGGTGGGTTAAAATTGACTACTTATTTTGCCCCGTGTATATTTTTTCTTTTACTATGGATTCTTGATACTCTTTTTTTCTTTTGCTTTCTAAATGGCATCAAAATGGTTTTTACTAAGGAAATTGGAATATAAAATTTTAAACACCCGTAGTAGTTTAGCGCAGGGAGGGGAGAGTAATCTCACACATGGGTCAGATTCATAGGATAGGATTGTAAACCCGTCAAGCAATCAGATTGGAGGCAACAGGTTCAAAGTTGCATAGCGGGTTTATACTGCCCCGCACGGCTTCCAACCCTAACATAAACAGTAATCACTTATTTTTATCACTATTTTATTTCTCACACATGTAACAATATATCATCCACTCGTATTCTATATTAAGATATTGTGTTTTCTTAACACTGAACCAATCATCAACATTTTTTTAACTGGGATGACCGGCAAAACCAGAAACAACTTGAGATCCATGCAAACCAACTTTCAAATCTCTTTCTGGTGATATAATGCACCCAATTAGCCCATTCAAAGAGTAGTGATCACACGAGAGCGCGCCCGTGGTAGTACCACGGGATCGCCCCCGTGGCCTCTTGTCAGCCACACATTTTGTGGTTGAGTTGGCCAAATTATGCCTTATTTATTTTTAAAGTCACTCAACCACAAAATGTGTGGCTAGAAAGGGGCCACGGGAGCGATCCCGTGGTACTATCACGGGCGCGCTCCCGTGTGATCACTACTCCCATTCAAATTGCTGGACTGGTGTTGAATCTCCCGGGCCGGGATAGGCTGTAGTGGGCTTACAACCACAATCCACTTGGGCCGGGATAGGCTGTTGTGGGCTTACAACCACAACCATAAATTACTCTCTAATTTCAGTTATAATCATTGTGAAGTTTTGTTCTTAAATTAATTTTGTTTTATTTGCACTTTACATCATTATAATTTCCAATTTTTTATGTAAATTACCATTGGACTTCTTCACCCCCTATCTCAATTTTTTCATGGAGGAATTTTTTATTTCATTTTTTATATTTTCAAATATCTCCTGTCAAAATAAATAAAAAATGTATAAATAGTAATCAAATAATTAAAAAAATACTAAGAGCCAAAATAAAAAGTTAAACTTCGAAACCAATGGAGCTGGGCCCCAATTTGCGCTTTGTGTGAAGGGCATTGTTGTAGGAGAGCGTGCGTGGGACTACTAGAACTCTCTGGAACCATCGAGGGATCCTCCAAAAAATCTCCCTATAAATCAATCACCGACGTCTCCACTCCGTCACAGCAATTCGTGGATCACAAGAACCAGCAACTTCAAAACCGTTTTTCTCTGCAAATTCTCTCATTTTCTCACTCTCCAAATACTCAAAATGTCGATGATCCCAAGCTTCTTCGGCCGCCGCCGATCCAACGTCTACGACCCCTTCTCCCTCGAGATGTGGGATCCCTTCGATGGCTTCCCGTTAGGCGGCAACTTCCGGCCTATCTCCGACCAGATCCGGTCCGAAGCGGCGTCATTCGCGGGAGCGAGCATCGACTGGAAGGAGACGCCGACGGCGCACGTGTTCAAGGCGGACTTGCCGGGGATGAGGAAGGAGGAGGTGAAAGTGGAGGTGGAGGACGATCGGGTCCTCCAGATCAGCGGCGAGAGGAGCCGCGAGCAGGAGGAGAAGGGCGACACGTGGCACCGCGTCGAGCGGAGCAGCGGCAGGTTCATGAGGCGGTTCAGGCTGCCGGAGAACGCCAAGGTCAACCAGGTCAAGGCAGCGATGGAGAACGGCGTGCTCACCGTGACCGTGCCCAAGGAGGAGGTCAAGAAGCCTGATGTCAAGTCCATTAAGATTTCTGGTTAATCGATTCATCGTCTTCTCTGTGTCTGCGTGATTTAGTGTTCTGAATAAACAGAAACTGTTCACTGTGAGTTGTTAGGGTCATGCTTTGTGTTCTGTTTGGTGGTTTGCTTTAAGGGCTTCTTGTTGGTGTCCAATGGAATTTGGTGTTGGATCCTGAATTTCTGGTCTGTAAAAATACTTTTTGATGAAGTATATGATAAAAACTTCTTATTAAATGTGATCATTCTTTTCAAGCTTCCTTTATTCTTCTTAATATCTTGGACCCATTGGAGTGTTCTTCTTTGAACATAGTTTTGAGAAGAGAGACGATTTGAATTTGATATTTAACTCACACCGCTTTAAAATTTATCCTTAATGCCGAGTACCAATTTGTGTTGAGGGTTGGATCGCAGTAGTTGTTGTCATAATCCATGGATTTTGGTTTTGAAGTGTTGAAACTGAGATGTCACAACTGCTCTATGAATGAGCAAACTTCATTTTTTTTCCCGAGACCTGTTTTTCCCACCCCAAGTCATCACATCACCATCTTTTTCTTAACAAAATTACTATTTTACTTCTGTTCCTCTCTTATTTTTCGT
>BRYE01000003.1:14456056-14461056 GCA_030159115.1 Actinidia arguta var. hypoleuca | reverse complement strand
ATATTAGACAATTTTGACTTATAGTGCTCAAATTTGGTGTTGGTGGTCGTCGTTGTTGTTGACCACCCTAACTCGCACTGAAGCGATTCCTCGTGAACTAAACTAAACTAGTGTTAGGGGAGAGAATAGTCTCTAACTAGTCCACCTATGCACTCATGGAAGTCCTAATTTGTTGGGAGTAATTTCAGCATTCCATATCTACGTCATCACTCCATCTGGATTAGCCCCCACTCCATTGGGGGGAGAAATTGCAATATTTTACATCATTTTGGTCCCGACCCAATATATACCATTTGATTCATATCCACTTCCACGTAACAACTATCGTTTGATCATTTGTTGAGGATCTTTTGTTGAAGTAGATTAGGCGATTGTCCGAGCACTTCCCAGCACTCGTAACAAAACAATTATGGTTTGATCATCTTGTTTGTTGGGTTTGAGTCATGAAGTAATTAAGCCGGCATTGCTGATGACTCTATTTGAAGCACCTTAAAAAATTAGATCCGTTTTGGATTTGGAATGGATCTTTTAAGCCAACTAAATTCACGAAAGTAAAATTGTTTCAAAAAAATGTATAATGTCTGCGGCTTCACAAGGTGACCCGAACAATTGGGCATTAAAATAGAAACTGTAGTAAGTAATGATATGAATCTTCGGCAATTTGTCAACAGAAACAAATGAAACAATACTTCCCGTGGGGAGCAGGTGAAGAAGTCCAGAAAGTGGCCGCAAAGACCCATTCTCTTTTATAGTATCTATCTCCTAAGTGGATGAGAGGTGGTTCAATGCACCTGCCAGAAAGAAACAAAACCACACTGCCCAAATAACACAAAAGAATCATCAGATATGGGTCCCAAATTACCACCGATGTGGGTAAAATAATCACTCCTTTATAATGAGCAGGGCACGTCGTCGAAAATACCGATATAGCCCTGGTCGCCCATAGTGTTATCGCCAAAGGATCATTTCGCCAATATATGAATAAACATTTCTCCAGCGACCCTTTAGGCAAGGTCACCCACATCGCCATATCAGAGACCATCTCCAATAGAGTTCTATATCTACAGGGATTCCTACCCCAGAGTCCATGGTCGCTCCACTTTATCGGAATCCGCTTTCACAAGAATCCCTCCTCTACTGGAGAACATTTCCATCACGGTTCCTATAATTGTAGGTTGCTCTCTGTATGACAATCGCCTATTATCTCTCCTATATTTCAGGAATATAATTCCCAAACATGGCTATCCGGGAATCTCTCTTAATTCTCCTCCCACGGATCTCCAGCCTCTACCTATATAAAGCCCTCTCCCCCATAACAAAAAAGTATGCTCAACACAGGCAGTACAAGCACTTTTACTATTGTGTTCGCCCATATTGCCATTGACTACCTCCTATTCGCCTTGGTCTGATTCATATGTCTGAGGGATTTTGAGTGGCCTCACCCCGGCCGATCACGTTTATTCATTGCTGTGTAGGTCACCAAAGTTTATGCTGAGGTCCAGTGACTGTTGGTTGCTCCTCCAGATTTTTACCACAATAGTTTGGCGCCGTATGTGGGAATGATAGTTCTCAATTTCTATGCACCTGCACAACCGATTGATACCCAGACCAAGTGCCAGCAGCCCTTTAAAGAACAGAGCTCATCCAATGGCCTATATCAGCCAGGCTCCAGATCTAGAGGGGCTCCACTGTGAAATGCACGATATGACCGAGCAAATGAGAATCATGAACGAAAACAACACCCGTCTAATACAACACCTCATCGCAGCCAATCCACCACCTCTTGCCGCACCCCCCGTTCTGGATATCCAACGATCTCGCCGATCAGGTGATGACGATTCACTGAACAACCTTAGTACTGGCCTTGCATGAAATAGGTGACCTCGATCACCGAGTCCGAGTCCCTAATGTGAACGAAGTTCCTCCTCGTCAGGATTCAGATCATCTAGCCAAACTCCTGAAATGGAGGGCAAAGAATTCCGGCAAAGAGAAAGGTCACATCGCTGAAATGTTTGGGCGCCCAGGCACCGAGATCGCTTCACCTCACAAAAAATAAATGATCTGGATGCTCGTCTTGTTCTAATCAATACCGGGACAGGCGCTCCACTAACCGTAGATGCTTTGATCAACCAAACTGAGTCACCATTCACAAAGAGGGTGATGAAAACCAGAGTTTCCTCCAAGTTCAAACTACGCACTCAGCTCGAGGTCTATGAAGGAAAGACGGATCCCATGGATCACCTGGATTCATACAAGAGCCTGATGTCACTCCAGGAATATTCTGACGAAGTAATGTGTAAGGCCTTCTCTACAACATTGAAGGGTCCAGCGAGATCATGGTTCAAAAAACTGTCCCCCAGAACCATTGATTCATTTGACAATTTGAGTAGACTTTTCATTGCCAATTTTATGAGTTGTCGAGTAAGGCAGAAGAATGCCTCCCATCTCTTTACCATCCACCAGAAAGAGACCGAGAGTCTAAAGGATTATATAAAACGGTTCAACCAGGCCATTTTGGAGGTTGAGGACCCTAGCGATAAAGTGGTAATCATGGCAATGATGGAAGAGCTACGTTCGGGTCCATTATTTGACTCCCTCTCAAAAAATGTCGCAGAAACCTTGTCAACCCTTCAAGAAAAAGTTGACAAATATATTGTCGCGGAAGAATTGGCTGACACCAAACTAAGAAATTGAGGAAGAGATGATAAGAGAAAAGAACACGATACCAGGTGAAAAACAAAAGGCCAAATTGGGATTTAAGGTGACGAAACAATGACAGGCGCCTTCTTACACCACCTCGCCAGCCAGAGTTGACACTACCCCCTCTTAATGCCCCCATCGGCCAGGTACTCACAGAAATCAAGCATGAGAAATTCGTCAAGTAGCCTGAAAGAATCAAAACTGACCCCCTAAAGAGAAACATAAACAAATATTGTGAGTTCCACCGAGATCACGAACACAACACAAAAGATTGCTTTCAGTTGAAAGAACAGATAGCCGACCTTATCAAAAAAGGATATTTGAAAAAGTACGTTGTATATCGTCCACCTCCTGACTCACCTGGAAGAAGATATGGCGACAATAGACCAACTACTGGAGACATACAAGTGATTTATGGCAGATTTGGATTAAGAGGATGTTCAAACTCATCACAAAAAAGGCATGCTAGGAACGCTAGAGGGTGAGTAGAAGAAGAAGTCTACAACCTTTCCTCACCTACAACTGCAACCCACTTGCCTATTAGCTTTACCAATGACGACCTGAGAGGCCTACACCTCCTTCACGATGACGCCTTGATCGTCTCAGCCATCATCGTCAATTTTAATGTACAGAGGATTTTGATCGATAATGGGAGTTCGACAGATATTCTATTTATCTCGGCATTTGACAAGATGAAGCTTGGATTGGATAAGCTCCACCCTTTCAATATTCCTTTGGTCAGATTTGGAGGAAACACCACCCGTCCACTTGGGTGGATCAAATTGCCAGTAACCTTGGGAACAGAGCCTCACAAGACTACCGTTTGGAAAGACTTCATTGTGGTGGACTGCCCATCGCCATACAACGCAATCTTGGGTCGCCCAGCTTTAAGAGAAATCGAGGCCATAATATCAACTTATCATCTGAAAATGAAGTTCCCTACTCCAACTGGCGTAGGTGAGGCTAAGGGCAACCAGAAAGTGGCCAGGCAGTGTTTTATCTTAGCCATGAGAGAGGAACCTCATTCCGAACCAAATAGCCAATAGCAATTACAGATCACCGATTCCGACATGGAGACGTTGAGAGACGAGATGGAAGAGATTACCCTAGTGGACCTCAGAGAGTCTGAAAATTCCAAATTGTTGGAAGAAGTTACTCCAGTCTTTATTCACCTAGACCATCCAGATCGCCACGTTATGATTGGGATATGATTAACTAAAGAACTACGGGTTGCTTTGATAAAGTTTTTGAAACAGAATTACGATATCTTTGCATGGTCACAAGGCGATGTTCTAGGAATAGATCCTCAGGTCGCCACTCACAGATTATTTACCAATCTTGTCTATCCTCCGATTCGCCAAAAAAGAAGGAAGTTCACCCCTGAACTACTGAAAATCATTAAAGAAGAAATAGCTAAGCTAATCAAGACCAATTTTATCAGAGAATCTCACTACCCAGATTGGGTTGCCAACGTTGTCGTTGCCCCAAAAAGGGGAGAAAATGGAGAGTGTGTGTTGACTTCACCGACCTCAATAAAGCGTGCCCAAAGGATAGTTTTTCTTCGCCAAAGATCGAGCTGATAGTTGATGCCACCTCAAAGCATGAGCTCATCAGTTTTATAAACGCCTTCTTCGGATATCATCAAATTAAAATACATCTGCCTGACATAGAAAAAACTTTATTTATTATCGAGAAGGGGACTTTATTGCTACGAAGTCATGTCTTTTGGTTTGAAAAATGCGGGGGCAACATACTAAAGACTGGTGAACAAGATGTTTAGAGAATTGATCCGAAAAAACTATGGAAGTCTACATAGACGATAGCTTGTTAAAAGTCTCGAGACTACTTATCACATCGTCCATCTAAAAGAAGCATTTGGCGTCATGCGGAAGCATCGAATGATGCTCAATCCTCTTAAATGCATCTTTGGTGTCTCCTCAGGTAAGTTCCTTGGATTCTTGGTAACCAAGCGATAAATCGAGGCCAATCTGGACCAAATTCGTGCCCTGCTTACCATGAGCTCGCCAAGGAACATCCATGAGGTGCAACAATTAACAGGGCGCGTAGCCGCCCTTAACAGATTTGTCTCCAAGTCAGTTGACAAGTGCCTCCCATTCTTCAAGATCCTGAGAAAAATTAGAATTTCCAATGGAATGACAATCCTAAGCAGCATTTCAATAATTGAAGGAGTATCTCGGTTTGCCACTCTTATTTACGGTTCCAATTGAGGGCAAATAACTTATCGTGTATCTGTCTATCTCGTCACTAGCAATAAGTGCAGTGTTGATCCAAGAAGAGGA
>BRYE01000003.1:14446056-14453556 GCA_030159115.1 Actinidia arguta var. hypoleuca | reverse complement strand
GCATTGGAATGCTGGTTGATGCCTATTTTTGGAGTTCGAACGGTTTATATTTTGAGCTATTTTCAATTTTTTTTCTTTATTTCTCCTCAGTCTATTTTGAAGCTCTTAGAGTTCATATCTTGCGATGCTCGTTAGACGTGAAATTTGCATAACTTTGTGAGATCTTTCTAACGGAATATCTTTCATTCCATTACAAGTTACGAGTGAAAACTTTCACAATTCCCAAAACAAATCCTGACAATAACTATAATTTTCGCATTGGACAGTGTTTTCTAAAAATATCATTGGACATTACTATATTCTTCGCATATAGATCTAGAAACTAAGAAAATATTTGGGAACTAAATTGAAAATTTTAGAAAGTCTATGGGATAAAACCAAATTGCGATTTATAAATACTTATGGGATAAAACCGTAATCCTCTCAATAGATCCAGAAAATAAAAAAACCTTAAAAGAGCAATTTTTAAAACTATAAAACGCAAATTATAAATATAAAAAAGTCTGAAGACCAAACTGCAATCCCCGCATGTAGATCCTGAAATTAAGAAAACCTTGGGAGAACTAAATTAAAATTTTAGAAGGGTCGGTTACCAAAATATAATTTTCAAAACTATAGGGGCCAAACTGTATAAGTAAAAAAATAAAGGAACCAAAGAGTAATTTTTTAAAATCTTTCAGAGAAAACTGTAATCCTCACATAGATCCTGATACTCAAAAAATCTTGGGAGAACTAAATTAAAATATTCAAAAAAGTCAGGATCTAATGTGTAATTTTAAAAATTTTAAGGGGAAAATTGTAAATATCTAAATATCCTCGCATAGATCCTGATGCTAAGAAAATCTTGGGAGAACTAAACTAAAAAATTCAAAAAAGTCAGGGTCCAATGTGTAATTTTCAAAATTTTGTGGGGCAACCTATAAATATCTAAATATTTTGGGCCAAACTATGTTTTCTAAAAATTTCATTGGACATTACTATAATCTTCGCATATAGATCTAAAAACTAAAAAAATCTTGGGGGAACTAAATTAAAAATTTAAGAAAGTCTATGGAGTAAAGTGTAATTTTTAAAACTTTAGGTGACAAATTATAAATATTAAAACGTTCAGGGATCAAACTATAATTTTTAAAAACTTAAGGAACTATAATTTTTAAAAACTTAATATTAAAACGTTCATAATCCTAGCATATATATCCTGGAAATTAAAAAATTTAGAAAGACCATGGACTAAAGTGAAATTTTAAAAACAGAAGGGGAAAAGTTAAAACTATCAATAATTTTAGGGGCCAAACTGTGATTTTTAAAAACTTATAGGATAAAACTGTAATCCTACCATATAAATCCAGAAAATAAAAAAACCTTGGAAGAGTTATTTTCAAAACTATAATGGGCAAATTGTAAAAATAAAAAAGTTCGGGGACCAACCTGTAATGTTAAATTTTTATGGGACCAAACTGCAATCCCCACATATAGATCCTAAAATTAAAAAAATCTTGGGAGAACTAAATTGAGATTTTAGAAAGGTCTGTTTCCAAAACATAATTTTCAAACATTAGGGACCAAACTGTAAATGTAAAAAAATAAAGGGACAAAAGAGTAATTTTTAAAAACTTTTGAGAGAAAACAATAATCCTTGCATAGATCCTGAAACTAAGAAAATCTTGGGAGAACTAAACTAAAAATTCAAAAAAGTCAATATCCAATGTATAATTTTCAAAATTTTGTGGGGCAAACTATAAATATCTAAATTTTTGGGCCCAAACTATGTTTTCTAAAAATTTCATTGGAGATTACTATAATCTTTGCATATAGATCTAGAAACTAAGAAAATCTATAGGAACTAAATTGAAAATTTTTGAAAGTCTATGGAGTAAAGTTTAATTTTCAAAACTTAAGGTGACAAATTATAAATATTAAAACGTTCAGGGATCAAACTAAATCGTTATCCTCGCATATAGATCTTTAAAATTAAAAAAATCAGAAAAGCCAGGGACTGAAGTGAAAATTTGAAAATAATAGGAAAAAAATAAAAATATCAAAAATTTAAGGGACCAAACTGTGATTTATAAATACTTATAGGATAAAACTCTAATTCTCCCATATAGATCCAGAAAATATAAAAATCTTAGTAAAGCAAATTATAAATATAAAAAATCTAGGGACCAAACTATAATTTTTAAATATTTATGTGACCTAACTGCAATCCCCGCATGGAGGTCTTGAAATTAAGAAAACCTTGGGAGAACTAAATTAAAATTTTTGAAGGTTCGGTTACCAAAATATAATTTTCAAAACTATAGGGGCCAAACTATATATGTAAAATATTAAAGGAACCAAAGAGTAATTTTCAAAAACCTTTGATAGAAAACAGTAATCCTCACATAGATCCTGATGCTAAGAAAATCTTGAGAGAACTAAACTAAAAAATTCAAAAAAGTCAGGGTCCAATGTGTAATTTTAAAAATTATGTGGGGCAAACTATAAATATCTAATTTTTTTGGGCCAAACTATGTTTTCTAAAAATTTCATTGGATATTACTATGACCTTCGCATATAGATCTAGAAACTAAGAAAATATTTGGGAACTAAATTGAAAATTTTAGAAAGTCTATAGAGTAAAATGTAATTTTCAAAATTTTAGGTGACAAATTATAAGTATTAAAACGTTCAGGGATCAAACTATAATTTTTAAAAATTTAGGAGTCGTTTGGCTGACGGATAGTATTAGGAGGATAATTTTTAGAGAGGGATAACTTTTGGAGGGGGATAACTTTTAACTTTGTTTGGATACTTTTTAGAATGGATGAATAAGGGTGGGGATAAGGAAGCAAATATAGAGAGAGAAATAAAATATAAAATATTTAGATATTAAATATATATATATATATATATATATATATATATATATATATATATATTTAATATAAAGACATTCATACATAATATATATATTTTTTTCTTATCTCCCACCCTTATCCTCCCGGATAACTTTTAGTTAGGGTAAGAGCCACCCATAAATTATCTGTCTTTATCCGGGGAGAAAAATTATTCGGGGAGAAAAATTATCGGGGCGGATTTGTGCCATCCAAACGTCGGATAAGAGGAGAAAGAAGGGGGAAAAAATTATACCCCCTCTTATCCATCAGCCAAACAGGCTCTTAAGGAACTAAATTGTTATCCTAGCATATAGATCTTTAAAATTAAAAAATTCAGAAAGGCTAGGGACTAAAGTAAAAATTTCAAAACAATAAGGGAAAAATTAAAAAATAAAAAATTTAAGGGACCAAACTGAGATTTATAAATACTTATGGGATAAAACTCTAATTCTCCCATATAGATCCAGAAAATATAAAAATCTTAGAAGAGCAATTTTCAAAACTATAAAAGGCAAATTATAAATATAAAAAAATATGGGGACCAAACTATAATTTTTAAATATTTATGGGACCAAACTGTAATTCCCGCATGGAGGTCCTGAAATTAAGAAAACCTTGGGAGAACTAAATTGAAGTTTTAGAAGGGTCTGTTCCCAAAACATAATTTTCAAACTTTAGGGACCAAACTATAAATGTAAAAAAATAAAGAGACAAAAGAGTAATTTCTAAAACTTTTGAGAGAAAACAATAATCCTTGCATAGATCCTGAAACTAAGAAAATCTTGCGAGAACTGAACTAAAAAATTCAAAAAAGTCAGTGTCCAATGTGTAATTTTTGAAATTTTGTGGGACAAACTATAAACATCAAAAAAAATTCGGCCAAACTATGTTTTCTAAAAATTTCATTGACATTACTATAGTTTTCGAATATAGGTCTAGAAACTAAAAAATATTTTGAGAACTAAATTGAAAATTTAAGAAAGTCTGTGGAGCAAAGTGTAATTTTTAAACTTTTAGGTGACAAATTATAAATATAAAAATATTCAGGGATCAAACTATAATTTTCAAAAACTTATTGAACTAAATCGTTATCCTCGCATATAGATCTTTAAAATTAAAAAATTCAGAAAGGCCAGGGACTAAAGTAAAAATTTCAAAACAATAGGGGAAAAACTAAAAATATCAATAATTTCAGGGGCCAAATTATAATTTATAAATACTTATTGGATAAAACTATAATCCTCTCATATAGATCCAGAAAATAAGAAAACCTTATATGAGTAATTTTCAAAACTATAAGGGGCAAATTCGAAGACTAAGAAAACTTTTGGGGAACGAAATTGAATATTTTAAAAAGGCCAGGGACCAAAGTATAATTTTTAAACTTTTAAGGAAAAAATTATAAATTAAAAAAAGACAAGGGGCCAAATTATAATACTTGCATATAGATATTGAAACAAAGAAGTCCTTAGTGAAACTAAATTTAAAATTTTAGAAAGGTTGGAGACCAGAGTATAATTTTTAAAACTCTAGGGGCCAAACTGTAAATATCAAAATATCAAGGGACCAAACTATAATTTCCAAAAAAAATTGGGAGAAAACTATAATACTCGCATATAGATCCCAAAACTAAGAAAGGCTAAGGGAACTAAATTAAAAAATTTAGAAAGACTAGAGACCAAAGTGTAGTTTTCAAAATACCAGGGAAAAAATTATAAATTTTAAACTATTATTTCTAAAACCTATGGAACAAAACTGAAATCCTCATATTTAGATCCCGAAACTAAGAAAACCTTCGGAGAGAATTAAATTGAACAGTTTAGAAAGGCCAAGGACCAAAGTGTTATTTTTTAAATTTTAGAGGGCAAATTATAAAAATCAAGTATTCAAGGGACTAAATTATAATTTCTAAATATTTATAGGATAAAATTGCAATCCTTGCATATATATATCCAAATATTAAGAAAATCTTGGGGGAACTAAATTAAAATTTAGAAACGCCTTGGGCCAAAATGTAATTTTCAAAACTTTTGGGCTCAAATTATATATATCAAAAAATTCAAGGACCAAACTATAATTTTCAAAAATATATGTTTCCAAACTACAATTCTCGCATATAGATCTGAAGACTAAGAAAACCTTGGAGGAACTAAATTGAATATTTTAGAGGTAAATTATAAATTTTAAAAAATCAAGGGACCAAATTGTATATACCAAAAAGTCTAGGGAATAAACTATATTTTTTAAAAATATTTGGGAGAAAACAGCAATTCTCGAATAGATCCTGAAATTATGAAAATCTTGTGGGAACTAAATTAAAAAAATTTAGAGAGGCCAGGGATCAAAGTCCAATTTTCAAAATTTTAAGGAGCACATTATAAATATCTAAAATTTTAAAGGCCAAACTATTTTTTTTTTTTAAATTATGGTACAAAACTGTAATTCTCGTATATAGATCCGAAAATTAAGAAAGACTTGGAGGGAATTAAATTGAAAATTTTCGAAAGACCATGAGCCAAAGTGTAATAATTTTAAAAACTTTAGGGGACAAATTGTAAATATAAAAAATCTAAGGACTAAACTGTAATTTCCAAAAATTTATTGGACAAAACTATAATCCTCGCATAAAGATCCCAAAACTAACAAAATCATGGGGAACTAAATTAAAAAATTCAAAAAGATCAGGGACCAAAGTGCAATTTTCAAAACATTAATGGGAATTCTAAATATCAAAAATTTTTGGGGCCAAATTATAATTTTTAAAATTATATGGGATAAAATTACAATCTTCGCATATAGATCCGGAAAATAAATTGAACAATTCGGAAAGGACAGGGATCAAAGTATCATTTTTCAAATTTCAGAAGCAAATTATAAAAATAAGGTATTTCAGGGACCAAATCGGAATTTTTACATATTTATAGGACAAAATTGCAATCCTCGCATATATATTCGTAAACTAAGAATATTTTGGGGGAACTAAATTAAAAATTTAGAAATGCCTTGGGCCAAAGTGTAATTTTTAAAAATTTGGAGGCCAAATTATATATATCAAAAAGTTCAAGGACCAAACTATAATTTTCAAAAATAAATGTTTCAAAACTGCAGTCCTCACATATATATTCTAAGACTAAGAAAACTTTGGGGGAACAAAATTGAATATTTTAGAAAGGCCAGGGACCAAAGTGTAATTTTCAAACTTTTAAGGGCCAAATTATAAATTAAAAAAAGACAAGGGGCCAAATTATAATACTTGCATATAGATCTTGAAACAAAGAAGACCTTGGTGAAACTAAATTAAAAATTTTAGAAAGTTGGAAATCAAAGTGTAATTTTTAAAATTTTAGGGGCCAAACTATAAATATCAAAATATCAAGGGACCAAATTATAATTTTTAAAAGTTTTTGGAAGAAAACTATAATACTCGCATATAGATCCCAAAACTAAGAAAACCTTGGGGAACTAAATTAAAAAATTCAGAAAGACTGGAGACCAAAGTGTAGTTTTCAAAATACTAGGGGAAAGATTATAAATTTCAAACTGTAATTTTTAAAACTTATGGGACAAAACTTCAATCCTCACATTTAGATCCCAAAATTAAGAAAACCTTTGGAGAGAATTAAATTGAACAGTTTAGAAAGGCCAAGGACCAAGGTGTTATTTTTAAAACTTTAAAGGGCAAATTATAAAAATCAAGTATTCCAGAGACGAAATTCTAATTTCTAAATATTTTTAGGACAAAATTGCAATCCTTGCATATATATCCAAAACCTAAGAAAATCTTGAGGGAACTAAATTAAAAATTTAGAAATGCCTAAGGCCAAAGTGTAATTTTTAAAAATTTTGGGGTCAAATTATATATATATAAAAATTAAGGGATCCAACTGTAATTTTCAAAAATATATGTTTCAAAACTGCAATTCTCGCATATAGATCCGAACCCTAAGAAAACCTTAGTCAAGTGATCCAAAGTGTAATTTTCAAAATTTTAAGGGGCAAATTATAAATTTAAAAAAGCAAAGGGATCAAATTGTAATACTCGCATAAAGATCCTGAAATTAGGAAAACCTTTGTGGAACTAAATTAAAAATTTTAGAAAGGTTAGAGACCAAAGTGTAGTTTTTAAAATTTTAGGGGCCAAACTGTAAATATTAAAAAATTAAGATACCAAATTATAATTTCTAAAACTTTTTGAGAAAAAATTGTAACACACGCATATAGATCCCGTAACTAAGAAAACCTTGGGGAACTAAATTAAAAAATTTAGAAAGGTCAGGGACCAAAGTGTAGTTTTCAAAACATTAGGGGAAAAACTATAAACATTAAAAATTTAAGGAGCCAAGTTGTAATTTTTTAAAATTTATGGAACAAAACTGCATTCCTCAAATTTAGATCCCTATACTTTAAAAACATTTGGATAGAACGAAATTGAACAGTTCGGATAAGCCAATGACCAGAATCTGTAATTGTATATTTTGTCCTCTTACAAAAGGGTTCCTCTACTTGCTTCAACGGGTGTTTGGAAAGCATCTTTCTTCATCATAGGTAAGGCTTCATCAAAGTTTCTCTTTATCTTTGTTTCCTAATTCAGCTATGTGATTTTTTGTTCTAATTGTTTGGT
>BRYE01000003.1:14401056-14408556 GCA_030159115.1 Actinidia arguta var. hypoleuca | reverse complement strand
GGTTTTTTGAATTAGGCTTAGAGCCTGGCTTTTGGTTGGGTTCCAAGGCAGGCTTTAGGTTTGAAACCCATGTCCTAGCCCTACACATTAGAAATGGATGAGTTCCGGCTCGAGTTAGGTTTGGGTTTTTGCCGGGTGGGGCAGAGGACTAAGGAGGAGTCGTAGCCTGCTGAGCCATTTTGCACCCCTAAGAGCATCACCAACAGGTCCTATTTTGTTTTTCTGTAACTGTGGGGCCTATTCACTCCTAGCTTTTTCTTTTGTGTTCTTCACTTTTTGTTTTCTTTTTTTGTTTTGTACTGTTCACTCCTATTTATAAGTTTTTCTATTTAAACTGTTATAGAGGTGGTTAAAAGGGATTAGACAAAGTAGAATTTTGTTAAATAGAGAGAAAAAACTTGGAGGTCGAGAGCATCACCAACGGCCTCCCAAAACACCTCTTTTAGACATAGTAGAGAGTAAACACACATAAAAAAACTGGCCCAACAATTCCCATATTTAAACTCCTATTCTAATTTTTCTTTTAGTGTCTCTCCACACTTGGAGAGACATTATTCACTCCTAGACTCTTTTTTTGCCATCCACTCTTTATTTTTATTTTTATTTTATTCATTTATTGGCAATATTCACTCATATTTATGAGTTTTTCTATCTAGACTGTTGAAGAAGGTTGACAATAAGAGATTAGACAAAATAGAATTTGGCTATAATAAGAAGGGAAAACATAAGAAGTTGTTGGTGATGACCAAAGCTTAGTCCAACCCATGCACCCACCCACCTAGAGGTGCAAAAAAAGTTCAGCCCAGTGAGTCTGCTAGGTTTTCGATCTAAATTTAGCACAGGTTGGGCCGGCCCGCCCCGACCCATTTGGGCATGGGTTCTGCTCTGAAGCTCGTTGCCAACTGGATCCAGGCTTGACACCCCAACGAATTCCAGTTTGTTTAAGCCACGAAACGTAGCCTTCCCAGCCCACCACGCCAATCCAGCCCGTTTAGCCCATTTTTGGCGTACCCATTGAGATTTTCGGCCAAGCCTAGCGTTTAGGGCTTGGATTTCAGGGTCCAAATCCATATCTCCGGCAAAGTCCTTTATGAAATTCGGCAGCGTTGACTCATTGTTGGCCCAACGCGACTTCCTCTTCTTTGCTCCGTCGTCTTTCGGTGGGTCCCACCATCTCCAGGTCCGCCGTGGTCCAGTCGTCTCCTCCTTGCCACTGGAACCATCCTTATCCTTACCACTCTGATTGGTGTTGCCACCTCCATTCCCAGGCACTAATGGATTTGAATTGGGCGATTTGGGATTGGAATGATTAAGGAATGTTTGGTAACGTTTTCACTTTTCTGTTTTTGGTATTTGTTTTTTTTATTTAGTTTTGTTTAGTTTTTAATAACATAAAAATTAAAAATATATTTGTGTTCACTTTTTTTTTAACTATTTAAAAATAAAAATATGTTTGTGTTCACCTTTTTTTAAACTATTTAAAAAAAAGGTGGAGGTGGAGGTGGTGGTGGTGGTGGTGGTGGTGGTAGTGGAGATGGAGGAGGTGGCGGTAGAGGAGGAGTTGGCGGCAGTGGCGGTGGTGGAGGTGAGGTGGAGGAGGTGGTAGTGGTGGTTGGAAAAATTTGGATAAAATTTTTTTGTAAACAAAACAAAATATCTTTTATTGTTTTCACTATTTTCAAAAATAGTGATATTAATTTTGCCTTATTTATTATTATAAATAGCAGCACAACAAGTTTTTATTTTCGGTTAAACAGAAATTAAATTACTAACAAACATCCTCTTAGTGTTTGAGTCATTAATGGATTCTAGATTTTGCGGTGGAGGTGATGGTGGGGTGGGATTCGATAAATCTAGTTTTTCAAGAGGGGGGTTGAAGTGGGTTTGGATCAGACAATGGTGATTGGAGGATGAGACGGTGGGTGATGAGCAGATAGAGCTAGGGTTTATGTGGAAGAGGAGAAGTAGAGAGAAGGATTTGTTTGCAAAGAATTCATGGTTGAAGAGAGAGAGATGGAGTTAAAGATTTAAACAAAAAGTAAAAAAAACACACAATAATTCGGGCTGATTCGAGCCAATCAAATCCACCCCATCGGGTGGACTGGTCCCACGGGCCGAACGGGTGGTTAGCTTTCAGGTTGAGCCCAACTTAAGCCTCCACCTACACAGACTGGGCTCATCTCGAATCGAGCCCGCCCAAGCCTATGACCAAATCAGATCGGGCCAATTTGATCCAACCCATTTTACATCTCTACACCCACCCCTAGAGAAAGAAAGAGAGAGAGAGAGAGCATAGTTGTCAAATTCACCCCATCGGGTGAACCAGTCCCACGAGCCGAACGGGTGGTTAGCTTTTGGGTTGAGCCCAACTCAAGCCGCCACCTACACAGACTAGGCTCAGCTCGAATCGAGCCCACCCAAGTCTGTGACCAAATCAGATTGGGCCAATCTGATCCAACCCATTTTACATCTCTACACCCAATCCCAGAGAAAGAATAACAAAGAGAGCATAGTTGTCAAGCTTGACAAAGCAATCAAATATCATTTTACTTTAGATTAACTAGTGCACCGTGTCTTAATATAGATTTCATACTTGTGAATCTTTAATTATTCTATTGATATGTTGTTATTTTTATAACTAGAAATTGGGTGTCTGGGTTAGTTTGCGCGTTGCTCAATATTTTTTTATACAAATATTTTTTGAATTATTCTATTGATATGTTGAGCAATATAAAAAAATGTGACAATATTTGTTTTGTTTGGATCCATGTCCCATGTAAGCTTCTTCTCTCCTATTAACATTTGCTCACGCAAACATACCCCGAGTAAACTCTCCCTTCATTCACTGTTTAAGGGGTAATAATCCTAGTATCCTTTGGGTATTCTTTTTCCCTTGGCCTGGTGATCCAGTTGGGTTAATAAAGAATACAGTCCCTACATAAAAATTATTTGACAGTTTCTTTAACTAAACATGTTAAACTTTTTAACACACTTATAAAATACTAAACCAAATAGATTAATTTACAGGGTTTTTTAAGTCTTGACTTCGTTTGGATATGTGAGTTTTAAATCAAGAAATTTTACATTTTTGTTCAATATGAATAACTTATATGAAGATTTGGTATAAGACAGAGAGATTTTGAGATTGAATTTTAGAATTTTATTATGATAGATTTGACATGAATAATGAATATAAGTGATTTGGAATCCTTAATGCTAATGGTTATAGTTATACACAATATGCATCTTTTTTACATCTAATTACTTCGTAAACTCAAATTTTAAAAAAAAATCTCGCTTTGTAGGTCAAATCGGCTAAAAGGACCAAATAATTGATAGCTCAAAATTATTTCAAACAACATTAGTCCTATATTTTTATGCAAAAAATTAGATTAAGGTGGTACCAACTGTTGGCCCAATAGACAACCCAAGAGAGGGGGTGAATTGGGTTTTTCAATTTTAATTGCTAATTAGGTTTAATTAAAATTAAGTTAATGCAATAATAATAAATCTATTTGCGTGCAATGTAATAAATACAAATATAAGCTAAAAGTAAGAGTAAGATGGAGCATACCAAGATTTATCGAGGTTCGATCACAACATGTGATCTATGTCCTCCCAAGACCTTCGCAAGATCTTCTTCCACTACTTACAATCAACTATTACAATGTGGGGGTTGATTTTTATGTGCTCAGCTCACTTTTACAACAAGAACTTTTCACCAAGTTCTTCTAAGAGGTTTTGTCCAAGACCCTCTCAATCTTCCAAGTGATTTTGTCCAAGTCTCACTCAAACTTACAAGAAAAGGGATGAAGATATTACAAATTTGAAACAAACTCTCTCAATAGAGTAGATATAAGTGGGATTTATACAATCAATGCTAACTCAAGAAGACAAGAAGAATATTCAAGAAAACTTGACTTTTAGAGCTTTTTAGGCGATCAATCAATGTAATAGAAATAGTCTTCTTATCATCAAATGCCCTTGGAGACTTGTATTTAATGGATTGAGGAATAGTGAGTCGTTGGTGGTAGTTATGGAGCATTTAATGCTATTTCAAACAACTCTGCGTTCAAAAATATTATTGTTAGGTGTCGACACCTTCTCGGTTCCAAGTGTCGACATTTCAAGCCTTCTTTCTTCTATTGAAACTTACTATCCCCGGGTGTCGACACTTGATCATCTGTTCTTTAAGGAGTTTAACCATTGTTCGATGGTGTCAATACTGGTGTCGACACTTTCTTTTTCAAAAATATTTCTTTGACTATTGCTATTTGGTGTCGATACTCGGTGTCGACACTTTGTTCTTCAGAAATACTTCTTTGGCTACTAACATTTAGTATCGATACTTGGTGTCGACACTTTGTTCTCCAGAAATATTTCTTTGACTACTGATATTTTGTGTCGATACTTGGTGTCGACACTTATTGCCAGAATGTGATTCTTTAATTTCCTTGGCCTTTGAGCTCTAATCACTTCATGATCTTTGAGATTTCATTTTCAAGAATGCTTATGATCTTCATTAACTTAGTTCCTGAGAGATTCATGATTTTGTCCTCTTGTTTTAAGACTCTAATAAGATTTAATCAATGCAGCTTTTGAGTATATAGGTGTCGACACTTATGAAATAGGTGTCGACACTTCCTGGGCAAAAAGTGTTCTCAAGTCTCTTTGATTAATTTTAGCTTAGTAACTTAATAATAATTAGTTTCACTCTAAGTAAACACGTTAGCCATTAACACAATGTTTTGTTATTATCAAAATTAAGGCATTTCGTTAACACCAATACATGCTCTAATTCTCAACATCACCCTTGACATTGCCAAAATTACCATGGCTGAGAAACAAGTTGGATCTTGGAACATAAAGCATCAAGTTTTTCTTATATTTATTTTATCAAACTTTAATTCAACTATTGTATCAAAACTTAACACTTGTGTTGGGACAATGTTAATCATCTAGCCACCAAAAGCCTCATAAAACATTTGGTCTGAGGTTCAATTTTCCAACCGCGTGCTATTAATTCCTATGTCGGATTAATTCATATAAGCCTTTGCCCCATATTTAAGTAGGCTTTGTTTGTAGACGATGTGATTAATTTCCAAATTAATCAATCCAATGAGATGGATAAGAGTTATAAAAAGTAAGGAAAAAAGAATATATTATATGAAAATTTTGTCAGCTGTTCCCAGTGAGTGTTTCTGCCATAAAAGGGTAATCTAATCAGTAATTATTTTTCTTAAAGCCATTTTATGTTCAAATACTCTTATCAAGTGTACCACTCACCTCAACTTTAGTAACATAATCAACTGATCAGTACTGATTCCTGACAATTAATAATGTTAATCAACATGAATTTTTCCTGACAAAACATATAATTATTACATTCAAATGTTAACTAATTAAACATTAACAACTACCTGGCTTAAAAAAAGAAGAGTATCCAATTCCATTTGCCTTTCTTACCTCGTCTTGTTAACTTTTGTGATCATAAAATAGCTGAATGTGGTTGTCAAAAAGCTTGGGCCCAAACCTTCAGCAATAGGGACAATTTGGAATGACATGTGAAAAAAAACGAAACGATTGTTGTTTTTTGTTTAGCGGAGAAATAAAAGAAATACTTTTAATTTTTCACTATCATATTTGGATGAGTAATAAAATATCTCATATGAGATTGTGATATGAGAGGAATTTATTTTTCTTTCTTTGTAGTTTGTTGGACAATCTTGACATTATTAGTAGAGTCATATACAATCAATCATTTTTATTTCTTACAATTTCTCACCAAATTTCACTATTTTTTGTGTGAAACAAAATAGACTTCGTAAAGGACTTTTATTTCTCACTATTTCTCGTCATTTCTCATAATTTTTCATATATTTTATAATTCAAATACCAGAGAAAATTTGATTTTTTTTAATCATTTTTCACCAGAAACCTAACATTGGCGGTGTGATTTTGTTTTAGTTTCAACTTCTCCAATTAGATAATTATGATCATAAAATATCCGTACTTGATTTCAAATAGTGGACTCGATTGTAGGGCTATTAAGCCATTTGAAATTTGGCTTGTTGAAAACTCGTTTGAGATTAGTTAGTTACATAAATTAAATAAAATTTGAACAAGTCATTACTCTGCTCGATAAAATTATCCTACAACAAAAAATCAAGCAACTTGAGTTCGCCCGAGTTCGACTCTGATTAGCATGATAAGAGTTCATTTGAAATTAACTTAAATAATAAACAAATCAAATTTAAACAAAACCTTATTCAACTCGACTATTTTGCAATCCTACCCACGGTTGAGTTAATCTTTTTAGGATTATATAAAGTTTGAACACTTGCCCACCTTAGAATGGTAAACCATAATTTAGGCAATTCTGAAATCAGGCCCTGCCCTGTTTAAATGTGTCCATATATATAGGACTCTAAACTCTCATAAATATATGCAAAACTCTTATCTCTCTCTCTGAGTCTCTCTTTTCCTACATCTCTCTTCACACCTTGGTATTTTGTTACTTTTTTGGCTATAGGCACTTTTTTCATAACAAATCCAACTTTGGATTTCTCATTCCAACTTTTTGTACTTCAAAGATATTTACATTTAGATTTCCTTATATACCCATTGGTTTCTCTCTCTCTAAAAAAAAAAGCCAATTGGTTCATTTAACAACTTGAATGTTGCCCTCTCCTTTGACCTAGTAGTCAATAGATTAAAAATATTGTCTATTTGAGTAAAAAATAATGAAGTTTCAATTTGAATATATATTAGTTTTATGGGAAATTTCATAAATTTTCTTAGATTTTTTTTTGATAACACGGTATAAGGGCCGAAAGATTGACTAATTTGAGGGGACTAATTTCACTGTCTACTAATAGAGTAGAGTTCTGTATAGATTGGACCCAAGAATTGAGAGCAAATAAATTTGAACTTGCGAGGTAAACCATTCAGTGGTTGTAGACACGCAAAATTTAGTCAATCAAAAATAGTCAATTGTTTTATAAAGTCACAGATTCTGACTAATCAACATTGCCATGTGTCAAAGTCTGCAAGACAGAGCGAACAAAATGCAACCACATGTCAGAATAATACAATTTTTAAATGACAAGTTTTAAGCCAATCAAAGTGCACCACTTGTCCAAATTAAATAAAAGATAATTATCATTGACTATTATCTCTTAAAATCAAATAAGAGATAATTATCATCAAGAAGTTCAAGCTTATCAAAATTCACCGCCATCGACTATAAATAGGGGGTAACCCTTCAAAGGAATACACATTCAGAAGACAAGATTTCTATCTACAACAAGTAAAAGAGATCTCTCTGCATATCAAGCATCAAAGCCCTGAAGAACTTTCTCCTTCAATCATCTTTTTCGCATAAGGCGGAGAAGAAAACGACGAGTGATTCGGGATCAAGCTTCAAGACATTGAGTCAACGTTCTAGAAGAAAAGAATCAGAAGATTAATTTCTTTAATTAGAAATTATTTCAGAGATTG
>BRYE01000003.1:14378556-14391056 GCA_030159115.1 Actinidia arguta var. hypoleuca | reverse complement strand
ATTAATCCACAAGTTGGCCATCCAATACGTGGTGGGGTCTCATTCTATTTTTGGGCAGTTGACAATTGAAGTCGGTAATTTTGTAATTAAGAAGAACGTTAGGGCAATTTCAAACCCCAGCAGGGCCAGTACCTTTTCCCCGGCAAAATTCCTTCAAAAATTCAAAATTCAGTTATCTCTCTCTCTCTCTCCAATTCTCAGCAGCCAACGGTTACTTTTTCTTCTTCTTCGGCCTCAGCAGATTCTCATCTTTTCCCCTTTCTCTTCATTGCTTTCCCAAGCCAAGAATCTCTCTCACACTTTCTCTCTCTAAAACCACTTTCCTTTCTATATCAGAGATTCTCTATTTCTTCTTTCTTTCCCAAAACTAGCTTTTAATGATGCCATTGTTGTTCTTCACCACCCTCTGTTCTATTCCTTTTATGTTCCATACTCTCTCTCTCTTTCTCTCTCCATTATCTCGTTCTGTCCTTTTCATTTTTCCTTCCCTTTTTCTCCTCCTTGAAATTCAGGCAAAACTATACATAAGCGGCAATACCCATGACTTCTTCAGGCGTTAACCACCCATCTCAGCCATGTATTTATGGTAAATCCCTTCTTCAAACCATTTCCAATATAATTTGTGATAGTATTCTTTGTGTATGTGATTGTGTATTACGTGTTTGATGAAATGCTTCAATGAGTTTTGGTTATCAAATATCGATCGCTGTATTTTTGCTTTCTTTGGTTGTTTGTGCATATGTATGGAATTATTAATTGCTAGTAATTATGGGTTGGGTTTAAACTGGACACCTTGTTTCTTCGTACGGAGAGAGGAAGTCTCGATTTATTAAATGGCTGAGCAAGGTTTTTAAGAGTGGGTTGGATCGTGGAGTCACAGGCAGGTGGCATCCATGATTTATTGGAGAGGAAAGCATGATTTGGCGGGCTCCAGCAAGATCGTTGGTAATACGACATTGACTTTGAGTTTTTGTGCATACAATGATGATTTTGATGACGGTGTAGTTGATAACTACAGAGTCTAGGAAAAACCTTGATTTTGGAACTAGAACAGTTGATATATTGATTACATCAATATGAAGCAAAAAAATAAAATAAAATGAATGAGAGAAAAAGAGAGAGAGAGACAGATGATACTCCTTTTAATTTTGTTGGGACCTTCTAAAGCTACATAACTTTGATATCCACTGAGCGGTTGGCAATCGTGGGACTTGTATTAAGTTCTGGAGTGTATTTAAGTTCCACTGATTTTTCTTTATTTCTATCAAAGCCTTAATTTATTATAATTATAATTATTGCCGGGGGGGGGGGGGGGGGGGGGGGGGGGGGGGGCGGAGGGGAGGGGAGGCTTCATATTGAAAGGGTTCAGCAGATTTCCTTTCAACTATTTTATTAACTTAGATTGTTTTTTCAGCTTAAATAAATGTCTTGCTTAAATGGGAGAAGCTTTGGAATTTATTTATAGAAAGTCTCCTAGCATCATAAATTACATTAAGTCAATGAACCCCTATGTAACATGTTTTGGGAGCTATTTCTGAGTTTCAGCTGATATTTTGAACCATTGGTTTTAATTATGTTCTATTATAAGTGATAATGTTTTGAGAATAGTTCTATTATGTGCCATGGTCAATAGAAAAGTTGTTTTTGTTAATTGTTTTCCCAGATGTTTGACTCAATGATCTTCAATTGTATATTTCATTATTATATGTGCTGCATGACGGTATTTCCTACACGTTATTAATTGAATATAGAAGTTCCTCTTATATAAGTCCAACAAATCTCATCAGGATGATCGCTCTCGAACTGAAAAGGAGAGAGAGGAATTAGACCGTGCAATTGCGCTTTCTTTGGCTGAAGATTTGAAGAGACCACCTGGTAGGCATGTTGTGTAAGAAAACTACATTACTCTATTACTACAGTATTCCAGTTTCAGATCTCTCTCTCTCTCTCTCTCTCCTATTATAGTATAGAGTTTTTGATCTTGTCCGTTCATTAAAGACCCCATTCCTTATATGACTGTTTGGATTTCTTCAGGATACAGATGGCAAATAGAAAATAACCATATCCTCCCTATGCCCCTAATGACTATAATCCCAGAGGATATAAGTAACAATTTGTTCTTAGTTTATACATATGTTGCTAATTTGAACCAAATTTTTATTACTGGTTGTTATATTAATCATAAAAGGCTTCTGACGAATTTTAACTTATTAGCATAGTAGGAAACTTTGTGATGGACTGTATCAGCCAAATTGAGTCACTTTCCTTTCCTGCTGATAGAAGTCATAGGAATTGAATGAGTGACCAAGGCATGGACCTGCTTTGCTTTCTCCATGCCTATGGATGGTTGACTAAGCTAAGGTACTGATAATTACTTGGAAAACTTGTGTCGGTTGGTACAAGTCAATACCTTATACCTCAATTCAAAAGGATGACACTGTACAGTATTTCTGAGACCTTTTGCCCCAATATGAATGGTAAGAATGTTAAGCCTATAAAAGAAAGAGAACACGAGAGTGACAAAATTTCTAGTTATAGTTATTAAGCTTTATAATGATAAGCTTTTTAATTGCATTTTATGGAAAATGTGGCTTTGTTTAGTTGACAAACTAAAGAAGATGAGTGCTTAGATCCTTTTTGGTACTCCAGGTAAAAAATGGTTTTGCCATGCTGCCAAACTTAAGGTTTTTTTCATAACCCAATTAAGCACTAATGCTGAATGTATTAAATCAAAATAAATTAAGTTCATTTGGTAACCACTTTTCATATCACTTAAAATTTAAGTGCCTCTTATAAAACTAGGCTAAAAGTTACAAAAATTTTAAGTAGCAACATTGTTACTTAATTCGAACTAAATTTGTAGTTGCTCGTCCATAGGCAGTGTAGCATTGAGGTGCATTGGTATGACCACTATCAGGTGCCACTACCACCCTCACACCACCTCTATCACCACTGCCACAACTACTACTACTACCACCACCAGCACCATCATCCCTCCTCCGCCACCATCGACATCCCTCCACTAGCAATACCACAACTACCATTAACACCCTCCACTTCCACCACCACACTCTGCCTCCATTACCATTCCACTTCCTCCGCCATACTACCTCCACCACACCGCGCTCCACCTCCACCACCATCCCTCCATTACCAATACCCCCCTCCCACCATCACCATAACTTTTAACCTAGGTTTTTAAAAGGCACTTAAATTTTTAAGTGATATGAAAAATGTTATCAAATAAACTTAATTCATTTTCACTTAATACATTCAGCATTAAGTGCTTAGTCTGGCTATGATTTTAAATTGTAGACAATGAAGATCTAGGTTGTAATGGTAGCTTTAGTTCCTAACCCCCTCAGTTTTACTAATCATAATGGCTATGGAAGTATAGCATAATTTGAACTCAAAAAATTCCTGTCTTTGAAAATGATTTATCTGACAAGGAAACAAATATAAAGTGCAGAGTATGTGGTGGATGCAATCGCGACATCGACCATGGAAACTACTTGGGATGCATGGGAACTTTTTTACATCCAGAGTGCTTCTGTTGTCGTTCTTGTGGTTTACCAATAACAGAGCATGAGGTAGGTGTTTCTTGGTCCTTAATTATTCTTTCATTTTCACATGTTCCCTACAACCCCCTTCCCCTTCAGCACATACATACCCATGCAAAAATTAATAAAAGAGGAGATTATTCCTATTCTATTATTGAACTAATGGAATTAGGACTGGTAATGCTCTTCGATCTCTGTCTGTCTCCAGCCTTATTGGTTTTTTTTCTGTTGATTCAAAGTTTTCTTTGGCAGGGAAGGATGCATATCATAAGTCATGTTTCAAAGAGTTGACTCATCCCAAGTGTGAAGTTTGTTACCAACTTGTAAGGAAACACAACTCTGGCAATTTGTCTCGTTTCTCTTCTTGTCATTACCCATCTATATTTTTTTTACTCTTTAGTTTCTTTTCCAACAAAGCAATGTTTTAAATTTCAATTAACTAGAGTTCTGTTTAAGAACTTTTTTTTCCAGTAGTAAGTTTAGTTAGAGAGTAACTTGTTGATAGTAATTTAGTCTTAGTTTAGTTAGAGAAATGCCTTCTTAATGCTTTGCCAGTGAACCTGGTCCCACTTGAGTTGGGCATACTGGCATATGAGCAAAATTCTTGCAAGTTCTTCTTGGAATTTCTACTATGCGTTAAACTAAGACACATTTTCTACATATGAGGTCTCTTCAACAAGTCCACATTCTTCTTGTCATTCTATTGTCCTCTAAACTGAAGACACATTTGTTACCTATGAAATCTCTTAAAGAAGTTATTCATTAAGTGGAAACCTATAAAATCTTTGACATTGGGTCTTAAGTAAATTTTTGTCAAAATGAATATCGGAATTATACCTTGTAAATGGATGTTGTCTAATTGACTTTGTAATGAGGACTATAACAACTTAATGCTATGAACCTCATGTACCGAAAAGTTGTAAGTATAAAACTTTGTAGTTTGCATAAGCAGAAAGATGATGGCTTCCATCTCTGTTATTATTATTTGGATAACGAAAATAATGAATATACAATATATTAATATGCATAGGTGTCATAGGGTCAATTTTCCACACTTAAAATTGTCCCGCGATGGCACTAAGTCTCAGCCAAAACATCCACAAACACACACACGTTTGAGGTTTAGGAAAACAGAATCCACAAGCAATTTTTACGAGTCAAAACTCAATCTTTTATTGCACCAACAATAATAGGAATACACTTAGAATTTTCTAGGCCAGAACACCAATTCTCTGCCTTAGAATCTGTTCGCTGTTTGTCTCTGCCTTAATTTGTCTAGACCTTGTCTAATTTATAGAAAAATAAAACAGTTACAAAATACACAACACGAATTTTGGACATGACACATGTCCTGGCAGTTGACACCCCTAACTGCCTAGGGAAAACCTGTCCTAATTTAGGCCTGCCACCAATGCAAGTTAGAAACTGCCCATGTCAGCCTTAGGACAAGTGTTCCTGGAATGTTTCCTGTGAATCCAAGTGTCCTCAGACACCATTCCCCTTCTACTGCGTATACAAGTGTCCTCAAACACAATTCCCTTGTCTATCGAGTCTAACTGCCTCTGGCTGCAGCCTTCTGTATGACCATTGCCTAGCCCATGTTAGTGACAGCCTTTGGTCCGCGCCAAGCCACCCACAATCTGACTGACTCCCACAAGTGTTTCTTTCTTGTATGACTGCCCAGTAACATGCTAATGCCAATCCATATTCACAACACACACTGTCACACATTTAGGCACAACTCTGCTTGCGCCTTGCATTTGTTCCATAGCGTCACTGTCTTGAACATACGCCATCTTTTCAAGGCATGTTTCCCTCATGCCTTTGCCATTAGGGTTAGTGCGGATGCCACCCCACACCAACCTGTGTCCATGTCTCGAAACTAGGGTTGTAACAATAGGCTAGATTGGGAAGGAACCATCATATGGATCTAGCTTAGTCCATTTATCTTGAAACTGTGCATTGTAGTTGATCTTATTTGCTAGTGATCTTGTATTGACATTTATAATCCTAGTCTCACATATTTTCAGATCCCAACAAATGGAGCTGGTTTGATTGAGTATAGATGCCACCCATTTTGGTCCCAAAAATATTGTCCTTCACATGAGTATGATAGCATGACCCGCTGTTGTAGTCGTGAACGTTTGGAGGTACTGATCTAAGCTTGTGTTTGTCATTTATATCTTTTATATGATGTTATTATCATAATGTTTTGAAAATGAAGTAATATCATTATCAAGTCAAATTCTGTTGCTTATGTTGTTTCTTGTTGATGTTGTTGGTTCTCCACTTCTTCCCATTCTAAGTCTTGAAATGTAAGATATGTATCTCTAGGAGATGGACAGAGTTTATGTTTAGAGTGCATGGAATCTGCTGTCATGGATACTGGTGATTGTCAACCACTCTACCATGCTATTAGAGACTATTATGAAGGAATGAACATGAAACTTGACCAACAAATTCCCATGCTTTTAGTTTAAAGACAATCCCTGAACGAAGCAATTGTAGGCAAGAAAAATGTAACCGACAACTCTCCCTTAATTTTATATGTTCCTAATTTGTGTAAGTTTTCTAATAAAGGTAAGATTCTTTCTAGGGCTTCCATCACATGCCAGAAACAAGGAGTTTATGTTTGTCTGTAGAGCAGACAGTTACCAGTGTATGTTGGATAACCATGTCATTGGCTTTCTCATTATTTTCTTAACATAAAACAAATTTCACTTCTGAACTATGTAACTAGCAGATGCTTCCCTCATGTTTATCGTTCTAATTTAAACAATTTTAGATACTTAAAAGGCCAAAAGTAGGGGGCCACAGACTTGTAGGAATGAGAACACAACCGCAAAAGCTTACTCGAAAAATGTGAAGTCACTGCCATTCTTGTTCTGTATGGCCTCCCAAGGTAATATTTGACTCTCTCTCTCTCTCTCTTTCTCTCCTGTGTGAGAAATGTAAAACCTCCTACCTTTCTGGTTTTTTGTACATCTGGATTTTTCAAGGTATCATATTGAAAATGATCTAGTACTCTAGTTAACCAAACTATTTGAAAGTACCAAAAGAGTTCAATTAGACTTGGATGTGAAACTCTATGACTGGTAATTGGGTAGGCTAAGGACTTACAGAACAAGGAAAGAGTTTATTGAACTTGTTCAACTCAATATCTTTTTGATAAACCTTAATACAATATTTGGATTGGCTTGAAGAATCTTTCTTCTCCATCTAGCTCCTTGTAAAGCTACATCTTCAGTTAAGTTCCTAAGCAATCATGTCATTTCTCTAAGTCTTAATCCATATTCTTTCTAATCTTTGGTATTTTCAATTTAGATTTACCTCCATATGTGTGTGTTAATTCATCATCTCAAATGACTTACCCT
The DNA here is from genome assembly GCA_030159115.1 of Actinidia arguta var. hypoleuca. NCBI lineage: Eukaryota > Viridiplantae > Streptophyta > Magnoliopsida > Ericales > Actinidiaceae > Actinidia > Actinidia arguta. Next base: position 14,384,122 of record BRYE01000003.1, on the reverse strand, counting down.
CATTTTATTTTAAGATTGTGTCACTCCTTACTTCCTACAATTTGCTTTCTTCTCTATTTTATCTATTCTCATATTACAACTGCTCAATCTAGTTCAACTAAAGTTATTCTTTGACCTAGTTTCTTAATTGTCCAACATTTTGTACAATAAGAATAACCTCAACAAAAAAGATTAGAATAATAATGAACCTCGACAGGCATGAATAGAGAGTTCTATCAGATGTAACAGAAATGATTAATATTCTGGGTTGCCCTTTGAAATGATAGATATGTAGAGTATTAGCATTAATTTTAGAATGAGGTTTGAAAAAGAGGTATATCCTCTTTTGAGCTAATGTAATTATTCGATTAGAGTTCTAATTGTGGATACCATAGATTCTATATTTGTGATGTTTGAACACTTGGTGGTTTTTAGTTCCCAAATTGAAGTCAATATTTGATCACCATTTCACTTTTCTCTCACTGGAATACTTTTAGTTGTCAGTGATCAAACTGTTCAAAGGGATACCTCTTTATTTTCGCTTGTCAAAGTCATGAAAGAAATATATTTTTTCAAGATGTTATACTTTATATTGTAATAGGTCCATATGCTGTATTTGTTCTTACTTTGTTAGTGGCAAATAGGTTAATGTTCTGAACTCTTATGGACGCCTCTTTGCTTTGTACAGATTACTAACAGGTGCAATTCTTGCTCACGAGTTAATGCATTGGTGGTTACGTCTTAAAGGTACTACTTGAGTTCCTTTTACATTTGTTTTTCTTTTTTCTTTTTTCTTCTCTCTCTTTTTTTTGGGTATGGGGTCTTGGGGAGAGAGGGTTATTTGATTGACAGCCATAAAAGACATGTTGATACATGACAAGAATATTATGTTGGGCGAGGACAACAATAACTCTTCCATACATCTCAGTGTCACATGACCACGTACATCAATTTTATGGGAATTTCAGTTCTTTTTCTTCAAACTATTTTTCCTACCTATACCTGTTTCTCCCTCGTTTTTTTCCCTCTTTTAAATTATGCAGGCTACCATAATCTCAATCCTGAGGTGGAGGAGGGTATATGTCAAGTGCTTTCATACATGTGGCTTGAGTCAGAGGTAACGTATGGATCCAAAAGCATGCCGTCCACATCGGCAGCTTCATCATCAGTGTCATCATCTAAGAAAGGCGGAAAGTCTGACGTTGAGAATGAGCTGGGAGAATTCTTCATCCACCAGATTGCCCACAATGCTTCTCCGGCCTATGGTGGTGGATTTGGGGCTGCTAATGCAGCAGTGAATAGGTATGGTTTACATCGTACCCTGGACCACATTCGCCTTACTGGAAGTTTTCCGCTGTAATTCTATTTACAATCTTATATGCCCTCATCTCTGCCGGAAGTTCTTTCTATTTATGCCATTAGATCATTGAGTGGGTCCTCATAAGGATTGAGTTGCTAAAAAATCTTGGATTAACTCCCCCTAGTTTTTGTGGGGTCCTTTGCGGATACATGGAATGACTTTAAATGTAATAATGACAATTATATCTTAATTCTATATAATGGAAGTGGTTCTTTGTGTTCTGCATTCTAGTTGACATTTACATTCTTCGCACTGCCTAACAAGTTTTTGCGATGTGGTGGTAGAAAGGAATTTGTGAATCTGGGATAGCTTACTCTCAAGGGCTGCAAACTTTAATCTTCGCCCCAAAAAGGGGTGCAAACTTCTTAATACTTGAGATTATCAATATAATATACAAGATTATGTATATGGTTTTGGGAACAAATTAAACATAAGTGCCAAAATTTAGTGGAAATAAATTTCATTCATAATTATTTAAAAAGAAAAAGCCAAAGGGGGTGTGGCGATTTCTGAATTCTGAAGAAATACTTTAGTCCTGTGGTGGCCTTTGTGTGCGCTTTGGTTTAACAGAGTCTACGTCGAACAAGAGGTTATCCAAGTTCGGTTCCTATGGCTAATTGTCAGATAAAAGAGTCATGCTAGTGTCTTAGGCATGGGGTCAAGTGTCATTCGTCTGAAACGTCATTCATCTCTAACTAAAGATTGTTCAACTTAGATATGAAAATACTAACCTCTCAAATCTAGAAAATCAACTGCAAACAATTTGAGCAACGTCAGGAATCAGTTAAGTCTTGACTTAATATTCATTCTCCAACATTTGGGGGACTTGCAGTCAGGGGCGAAGCCAGAATGAATATTCAGTGGGGTCAAAATAGTCAGAATTTATGTTCAGGGGTCAAATTTGTAGAATTACTAATTTTTGTGGGGTCAAAATTGTATTTATGATAAATTATATTAAGAAAAATAGTGTAATTGTTTTTCCAATGGGTTCAATTGACCCCACTTGCCCCTATGTGGCTCCGCCACTGCTTGCAACCCACCATTGATTATGAACTAAGATCGAAATATACACTACATATGCCTAGATTTTGTGCTGTATTCCATAATGAAGGTGCAGTAAGAGAGCGCATAACTATACATCTCATTTTGCCTACGATGAAAATTAATAGATTTTTGTAGGCCAATAACAGATCATGAGTTGATTGCATTCTGTCCACGTCGAATATTTTGAATCATGAAATGCATTGGATCTGATAATCAGTCTCCAAGTTACAACAAAACCACGTCAACAGGAGGCAGAAAGATTTATTACATGTTAATGAAAGATTAACAATTTGATAATAACAACAACAATTTCGATGACAAAGTGAATCTAATCTTACAAGGCTTTCTTCGTCTATCCCCTGTGTATGATGAGACACTAATTTTGGACCCCATCCTTTATGGTTATAGAGACGGAGATGGTACATTGTCATGCTATCTTCTCACACGACACAAGACCTCTTGAGAAAAATTTGCGACACATGGTAGCATTTTACCTACATTTCTGTCATGATTGAACAGACTTCATTTCATCACACTAGGTCTTCCCTTTTGGAGAGTGCCTTGTTAATTAGAACAACAATTTCTCCTGCTCAAATTACTCGAGTAGTCTCCAACATTAATAGACGTGCCTTGACCGGGAAGCCCGGCGACTGCCTCCTGAGCTGCCAGTGCCTTCCTGCTTATTATCAGATAAATGTCCAACAAAATGGTCTGGAAGGCCTTCTCAATGTTGAGGGCCTCGAGTGCAGAAGTCTCAAGGAAGGAAAGCCCTTTCTTCTCGGCCAAAAGGTGAGCATCTTGTTCCGAGACTGCTCTGAGATGGTTGAGGTCGGCCTTGTTCCCGGCCAGCATGATGACAATGTTGGAGTCTGCGTGGTCCCTTAGTTCGCGGAGCCACCTCAGGACATTTTCAAAGGTCTGCCTCTTGGTTATGTCGTATACCAAGAGCGCACCCACTGCACCTCTGTAGTAAGCACTTGTGATGGCTCGGTACCTCTCTTGACCAGCTGTATCCCATATTTGGGCCTTCACTGTCTTGCCCTCGACCTGCACAAAAATATTTTAGAAAAATTTACAAGGAGTGTCATCTAGTGTGGCAGAGTAATGTTTCTAAAACAATTAAATCTCACTTTTGTATGCATATATGTTCACCAATTCCATAGTTCAGTGACATTATTTGTTGTTTTTATGGTTGATTATTTATTTCTTGTCTGTCGCATTGGTCTCCAACTATTTATTTCGGGTAAAACAACAAGGACTGATACAATATCCCTAAGGGCACCCACTCGATCAATCTATCTTACTTTAAAGGGCTTATTGTATAGACAGGGTCTCTGACAATCTCTCCGTGCCTCTCTAAATAGATCACTTTCTAGACAATGGATCAAATCGTTGATTATTTTTGGTATATGGCAATCTAGATCCAAAGACTTGTGGTTAACTACTTAAAATTAGATGTTGCAGTTCTCTATTCTGAGTATATGCTTAAAATCTATGCAACTTAGCCTTTCATATTTGATTCCTTTGATCAGTATGCTAATTGAATGATATATGTACATTGATTTAGCAAATCTCCTTGCTTCATATGCCAATAACTTTGGTACTTAGTTTTTCCTTGTAATTACAGAATGATTTCGTAATTCCTATCATCGTATTACTTCTTGATGGTTCGATGATTGCTTACGAAGCGTGTAACTTAAAAAGGGCTTAATGGCCTGTCACAAAGGAAGAGTAATACAATCTAGCCTGTAAATACTGTGTAAGTGGGTGGTTGCAAACTGTAGTTTTCCTTTTACAAGCAAATTGGGACATAGTTGAAGCTAGTTTACATCTCATGAAAGATGCTTTTACAGTTTCTTCTTTCCTTTTTCTCATTTTGGTCTGCATAACACACTGTTGCAATTAGAAACTAAGAGCATGAGAATCTCAGGACCACAAAATAGTGAAGAAGCATAATTAAAATCACACTGATATATGCTGCATATATGCTTACTCCACTTGCTGCAAGTTTCATTGACCTGAATTTTTCATTTTACTCAATGAACCGCAATGACATGACCACCACTTAATTGAAGAATATTCTTTGACCAGAAAAATCCTATGAGCTAGTCAAGTGGAATCAATATTTGATCCATATTCAGACATGCAAAAATGCCTTTCAAACATAAGTTGAAAGAACTGGATGTAGGACAAAATTCTTAATTATCAACCCAAGGGTTGGTTGGGTGAAGTTTTTCCACGATCAAGGGGCTTGCCCCCGGGTTGCAGATTAAAATCTCCTTACCAACAACTCTTGGGGTCAGTCGTTCATACGAGACTCTGCTTCGGCTTTAATTGATCCCTCCGCTAATAGACGGTGGGATTGATCCAATGGATTAGTCAGTCCTTTGAGCCATATACCGAGTTATCAAAAAAAATAAGATTCTTAATTATCATTTATGGAACTTTTCTGTTTTAACATTTCATTATTTCTATAAAGTTTTACTCTCTGTCTCAATTTATTTTTCCACTTTTTCCTTTTTAGATGTCCCAAAATGTTTGCCCACTTCACAAAATCAATTACTAAAATAGTATTGATTTGTCATTTTGCCCCTTCATCTTTGAATTAGTGTGACAAATCCACTATTTTACTTTCAAGTAATTCCAACTTGTTGGAGGTTAATTTTAGAAAGTTAGTTTTAAATAGTTATGACTTTGTACCAAACCAACCCAAGTCTTTGTCTCAATCAATTAGGGTCGGCTAAATACATCCTTTTACGCCATTGAGGATCAATGGCCAAATGTTCACTAAGATTGAATCTAATTATATCATTTTTTATTACCGCATCCAATGTTAACTTTGGTTTATCCCTCCCTCTAGTGTCGTTACTACCAATAATCATATCGCTTCTCCTTTACTACCGCATCAATAGGCATACGACATACATATCCATACCACCTAAATTTATATTACTCTTAGGTTATCCTCAATTGGTGCAACCCCTGTCATATTACGAATTTTAGCATTTCTAATTCTATCCTTCCTAGTCTTACTGCACATCCACATCCACATTCTCATTCAGCTACACTCATTTTAGTCACATGTTGTTTCTTAGCGGTTCAACATTTTGTCCTATATAACATCGCTAGTTTTATAGCTGTTCTATAGAATTTTCCTTTTAACTTGGGAGGTACTCTTCAATA
>BRYE01000003.1:14361056-14363556 GCA_030159115.1 Actinidia arguta var. hypoleuca | reverse complement strand
TGAACAATTATTTCATAAGTTTTGTTGAGCACGTTATTCCAATCAATCCCATTATCTATTAGCGAGGAACAATTAAAGTAAGGATTCATATGAACTGACCAAACTCAAAAATTGATAGCATCTAGATAATTTTGAATCTGAGATCTTAAAAGAAAGTGAAATTACAAAACTCAAATCTTGATCACCAAGTAAACCCAGATAGTAATAGTCACATGATTCCAACACATTTATTTTGAAATAAATAAATATGACAAGCTTTTTCCCTTTATTCTCTTAATGGAATTGCAATAATTTGAATGGTACATGACTTTTCTTTGTAGGAGTTAAAGACACTTACTCTCATGCCAAAACATCATTGACAAGGACTAGTTCGAAAGAGAAACCTTTAATATTGGTGTCCATCCACTAAAAAATTCCAAACAATAAGGGATATTTATTTTGGAGATAAAAATATTGAATTAGATTATAAATCATGTGAAACCACTAATATGATGTTTGTTGACTTCTTTTGAGGTTGGATATATAATGCGATGGATTTGTAATCTATCAAATTGGCTGAATTTATAATATCACCCCCCATTATTACAAATCCAAAGGGTATGGATTAAGTCTAAAATTACTAAAATACTAATAATAAGTAAATAGCAAAATCTAGCCACACACCCTTTTTCTCGATCTCCCAACTCTAAGAGTAAAAGTCTAAAAGTCAAAAATCTACAATATATATATATATATATATATATATAAACAGAAAAAAGAAGAAAAAAGTTTAAAAAGTAAAAAATAGGAAAAAAAATAGAGAAAAAAGGGGGAAATGGAAAGCAGGGAAAAAATAGAAAAAAGGAAGAAAAAAAAATACATAAAAAACTAGATAAAAATAAGAAAATAAAAATTAAAAAAAAGGGGGCAAGGGGGGAAAATATCAAAGAAAAGAAAAAGATGAAAAAAGAAGAAAAAATTTTAATTTTTTTTTGTAAAAAAAAATATAAAAAAAATTAAAAAGAAAGTATAAAAAAAGTAGATAAGAACAAGAAAAAACAGAAGATATAGAGAAAAAGAGAAAAAAAAAATTAAAAAGAAGATAAGAAATATATAAACAGAAAAAAAAGTTAAAATTTAAAAAGAGAAGAAAAGAAAAGAAGAAAAAAGAGAAAAAAAAAATTAAAAACATCCAAAAAAAAGAGATAAAAAAAGGAAAAATTAAAAATAAATCAACAAAGGGGGAAAAGGAGAAGAAAAAAAGAAAAAAGAAAAAAGAAAGAAAAATGAAGATAATAAAAATTATATATATATATATAAAATTTACTTTATAATCCATCAAATTGACTGTTTTTTATTTTTAAAAAATTATGAGGGGTAATCATGAAAAACATAAATAAAAGTATTTAATCTAACACCCATATTCATTATAAAACAAACATGACCTAAAGCCCATCAGTATTGAAAATGGCTCTTACTTCCCTTGTGTGTTCTCATCAAATAAATGTCCCTTCTTCTTCCTCCTCTATGTTCCCGTCATGTTTTTTTTTTTATAGTTCAGTATTTCCATTTATTTCAATTGGATCTGAAAAAAACTTAACTAATTAGAGTTTTGAAATTAACAATTGGGCAAACTTTTAGTGATCCTAATAGAACTCAAACTAACGACTCTTTAAACACAAATACAAAGACTTTCTAAATTTACCAACCGAGCTACCTCTTATAATTTTTATGATCATGTCACTTCCTTTGAGAATACTATCTCAGTTTTTTTAGTGTTTGGTGCTTCTTTTTCATTTACTCTTTACTGGCAAGGATAGTAAATGAGTCCAGTACGTAAAACTTTCTAAACATTCCAATGGGTGCTTTTAACCAAACTCAGAGAGATTGACAGGGCGAGGTAGGGGTGATCAACAGTTGATCAGCTTACCTAGTGCTGTCTAGCCTAATTTTACATCATCACCAACAACTTCAAATAAGGATGGGCTACCAGCCTACCATTTGAGTTGATGACCCAAAACAATTTCACAAGCATCGAAGATCTAATAATTGTGAAGGCTACAAAAATAAGCAACTAGTTGACTGAATTTTTCATATAAAAAACAAAAATAATATACAAACTAACAGATTTTTCTTACTCAATAAAGTGATAGTAATAAAGCTTGAAACTTGAAATATGATCCACAAGAATGATGTAATAGCATGTGAGTATTTTTTTTTATATATAATATTTTATAATTTGTAATAGCATTACTCAATACAAAAGTTAGTTTAGCACTTCAGCTCACCTTTAAGACCCATTTCTTTGTATGCCACATGTCAGAAGTTTGAACCAACGGCTCCCAGTGAGAGAATACAAACTCTCCGTCTCCGACCTCTTTATTTCTTCCCTTCTTCTCTTTTCCTCCTCCACCTTACATAGGAACCTCTATTCCCTGATTTCATTTGTCCATGCCAATAAATCCGGAATAGCCGGAACTATAGACTCTTAACTTGAAAAGACTAAGAAGTTAGTGATTGG
>BRYE01000003.1:14333556-14338556 GCA_030159115.1 Actinidia arguta var. hypoleuca | reverse complement strand
CTTTCCTCGTTTTCGTTTGTGGTCGCCCTTCTTGCTTCGAGTTTCTCCTCGCCTCTGCCTGTGGTCGCCTTTCATTTCCTAGAATAGTAAGTAACAAAGCTTTCGTTCTCTTTTTTTAGTTTTATGTCCCATAGGTCTAAGGTGAGTCCATCAGATTTGGATTATTTGCCCTTGTGAGTATCCGACCATCTAGGAGAAGGTTCGTCATATATCACTGACGAAGTTAGACAATCTCCCAGATCGCCAATGGAAGACCCATCCATTCCTGAGGTCGCCCCTTTAGGTGATATTCACTCTTCTGTAGAAAAAGATCATAACGTTATGACTCCCGAGGAGCTAGACTTGCTTAGGAAGACTTATTCATTTCCTCAAGGTGTACAACTCAGACTTCCCGAGGAGAATGAAATCATTTTTTCTACCCACCCTAGCGAGGTAGCCTTCTACGAGGCTGCCTTTCCTGCGGGCCTTCGTTTTCCCATTCCTTCAATAGTTAGGTTAATTTTGCTATTTTATAAGATCTGTCTCGCTCAGCTCGTCCCCAACGCGTGGCGTAGTATCGCTGGTGCCTTGTCGTTGTGGCGAGTTCATAAATATTCAATGACTCTTTTCGAGTTTAGGAATATTTTTTCCCTTGATAATAACCCTAAACCAGACCAAGGGTGGCTTTACTTCAAAGCGAGGTACAAAGAGAACCATCCTCGGAGGATACCCCAGCAACGTGAAGGGGTGGAAAAGCAAATTCTTCTTTGCCTCTGGGGATAGCTGGGAGCTCTTTGACGAGGAACTTCGGGAGGAAGTACCACGGGTTCCGAGGTCATGGAACATTCCAGGTCGGTTTTTATTTTGCTAATAATTTTGGTATATTTATTAATAAGATTGGTATTAACATGGGTATCTTTTCAGATAAACGCTGCAACGATCTGCCCACGTTGCTCGCGTACGAGCAGGAATTTTTTGACGAAATTTCATAATCGGTGGCGGAACTTGGGCGCTACATGGTCCCCATGCTTCTTAAGATCAAGGCATTTCGTCGGGCTTTCTGCTCTCCTGGTTCTATGGCATCAGGGATGGAGGGCGAGTAGCCGAGCGCGTCATCGACGTCAGGTGAAGCTGGTGAGTCCCGCTCTTCCCGTGGTGAATACCTTCAAGGCGGCTACCCCCGAGAGGAGTCAATAGAATACCTAGGGACTGTTAGAAAGAAACTGAGGAGGATTGTACCTCATATTTCCGACCTGACTTTGTTAAGATGGTCGGGGGAAAAAATTCGAGACCTTATCTTAGAATTTTGTTCGGCTTTGGGATCGAACTCGAACTCGAACTCGACATCGGAATCCTGGTCGGATTCCGAGCTACCCCCCGAGCTTAAATCAGATGGTATAAATTCTTATTATTCTTGTTGATTATTCTTTACATGTCTGATATTTTTTTTTTTTTTACAGCTATGTCGAAGAGGATTAGCCTGAAGAAGCTCGGCGAGAGGATGGAGAAAGCCAGAGGCGAGAGCTCGACTAAAAAATCCGCTCCCGTTAAGGGAGTGGTAATTGGCGAGAAGCGCCCGATGGAATAACCTCCTACCTTGCCAAGCAAGAAGGCGAAGTTTAGGGATGATTCCAAAGGCAAAGGGCAAGCCCCCACTCCTGAACCCAAAAAGAAGTCTGGTCCTGCAGGCCATCCTGGGGCCACCTCTTCTAGTCCCGGGGAAGGGAGCTCGGCCTCATTGGGTACTACCCTTGGTCCAAGGGCCTCCATTTTGGGGAGCCCTTCCGTGGCCGAGAAGATCCTCCGAGGAGTAATCCCTCCTACGAATCAAGAAAAGGTGGGGCAACTCTCTCTGGACCAGATTGCTTCAAAGTTTTTCAGGCTCTCGGCCAGGTATTATTTTGATACTAACTTCCATTTGTTTTATCCTTGTTAAACATGTTCGATTTGATTTGATTAGATTTGTTTGTAGCAGGCACTTCTGTTCGGATCTTCGTTGGCGGTAAAAAACAGGGAGACCATTGAGGAGGCATCCCTTCAACAGGGGCGAGATGCCTCTTTGGATACTAAAGTTTCCCATCTTCATAAGCTATCCGCCGATCTGGAGCAGCAACTGGTCGAGGCGCGAGCTCGGGAGCAGTAGGTCGGCGACGAGTTTGCCAAACTAAAGGATGAAAGGGACACCCTCTCCGATAGTCTGGGAAAGGCTGAGATTCTGATTGCAGATCTGAGGAAAAGAGTTGTTCGCTCTGGAAAACTGGCTGTTGAGGAATTTAAATCCTCGTCGGATTTTCTCCAAGGCTGTTGAAAGTGTTTCCTCGAAGTATTTTGGCGAAGGGTTTGATTTCTACAAACAACAGCTTTGTCACCATCATCCCGACCTTGCCATAGACTTAGAGGAGATGCGTCTCGATCTTGACCTGCTTGTCCAAGAGGACGAGGAAGAAGGGGTGGGAGGTGAGGAAACTGTTGAAAAAGGAGATGCGAATCCTCAAGGCGACGCAAATCCTCAAGGCGACGGCAATCCTCTCCCTTTAGATAATGTAATTTGAATGTAATGATTCCTTTTTCTTTGTAATTTCGCGTTAAATGAATATTACTTTTAACTTTGGCAATTTTAGCGATGTGAACCACTTCTGGTGTACTTAGTTTTTAAATTTCCGCTATTTTTCAATATTGGCAACCTTGGATAGGTGATCAAGATGTCTCATCTTACAATGAACTAGCAATCTTGATTTGGCGATCAAGATGCCTCCGTCATTTCACAATGAACTGGCAATCTTGAATTGACGATTAAGATACCTCCGTCATTTTATAATGAACTGGCATTCTTGAATTGGCGATCAAGATGCCTTCGTCATTTTACAATGAATTGGCAATCTTGAATTGGCGATCAAGATGCCTCCATCTTACGATGAACTGGCGATCTTGAATTGGCGATCAAGATGCCTATTTTTTAATATTGGCGACCTTGGATAGGCGATCAAGATGCCTCCGTCATTTCACAATGAACTGGCAATCTTGAATTGGCGATCAAGATGCCTCCGTCATTTTACAATGAGCTGGCATTCTTGAATTGGCGATCAAGATGCCTTCGTCATTTTACAATGAACTGGCAATCTTGAATTTTCGATCAAGATGCCTCCGTCATTTTACAATAAACTGGCGATCTTGAATTGGCGATCAAGATGCCTCCGTCATTGTACAATGAACTTGCGATCTTGAATTGGCGATCAAGATGCCTCCGTCATCCTACGATGAACTAGCGATCTTGATTTGGCGATCAAGATGCCTCCGTCATTGTATGATGAACTGACAATCTTGAATTGGCGATCAAGATGCCTCCGTCATCTTACGATGAACTAGCGATCTTGAATTGGTGATCAAGATGCCTCCATCATCTTACGATGAACTGGTGATCTTGATTTGACGATCAAGATGCCTCTGTCATTTTACAATGAATTGACAATCTTGAATTGGCAATCTCCATCCTGCAATTGGCAATGACTGAAATAAAATGGAGAAGTTTTATTACTTGAAATAATATAATCTAGAAATTGTTACAATTATTTTGCCCAGGTGAGCTAACTGAACGTCATTGGAAATATTTTTTCAAATGCTCAGCGTTCCAAGGATGCGGGAGTGCCTTTCCGTTCATATCTTCTAGCCATTAAGTCCCTGGTCTAGATACCTTGATGACCTTATAAGGGTTTTCCCATGTTAGGCCAAGCTTCCCTACATTAGGCTCTTTAGTTGATAGGATAACTTTTCTTAGAACTAGGTCGCCAGGTAAGAATGACTTGTGTTTGACTCTCTGATTGAAATATTTGACGACTTGATGTTTATAAGCTGCTTGGCGTATGCCTGCTTGTTCTCGTTTCTCATCAAGGAGGTCGAGGTTGAGTCTTAGCTCGCCTTCGTTGCTATCTTTGTCGTAGTTTGAAGTTCTAAAACTCGGCATTCCGATTTCAACGGGTATCACTGATTCAGTTCCATAAACCATGGAATAAGGCGTTTCGCTAGTAGGAATCCTGCTAGTCATGTGATATGCCCATAATATGCTAGGTAGGTCTCCTACTCACTCTCTTTTGGATTTCTCCAATCTCGTTTTCAAATTTCTTAGGATAATTCTGTTAGTAACCTCCACTTGGCCATTGGCTTGAGGGTGACCAAGCGAGGAGAAATGATGTGATATGACAAGATTCGAGCAGAATTGCCTGAATCCATCGTTGTCGAATTGCCTGGCGTTGTCCGAGATGAGAACTTTGGAAATTCCAAACCGACAGACAATACCCTTCCAAACAAAATTCTTCGTATTCTTCTCGGTGATTTTGGCTAACGATTCAGCTTCCACCCATTTTGTGAAGTAATCAATGGCAACGATCAAGAACTTTCTCTGTAATGGAGCTTGAGGCAAAGGTCCCAGTATGTCGATCCCCCATTAGGCGAATGGCCATGGGCTGGTTATTGACACCATGTCAGTATGGGGAAGGTGGTTAGATGGTGCGAACCTCTGGCATTTGTCTCATTTCCTGGTGTATGTTGCTGCATCTTGTCCCATCTGGGGCCAGAAGTAGCCTTGGCGAATTGCCTTTCGTACCAGTGACCTCGCCCCTAAATAATTTTCGCAGATGCCCTCATGAATTTCCCTCATCACATAATTGGCTTCGTCAGGTCGGAGACATCTTAGGAGAGGACCAGAGAAAGATCATTTATATAAAATCCCATGAAACAAGCAGAACCTTGCAGATCTATATGGGATTCGGCGAGCTTGAAGTTTATTTGTTGGTAGTGTGCCTTTCTGAAGGTAGGTGACGATCTCATCCATCCACGTTGGGTCCATTTTCGTTGGACAGACGGGTTTGGCGACCTCAATACTTGGTTTGGACAGAAATTTCAAGGGTATACTTCTGTCTGACATGAAATCAAAAGTTGAAGCGAGATTGGCTAGGGCATCAGCTTTTCTGTTTTCTTCTCTAGGGATCTGTTGAATGGTGAAACTTTTGATTTTCTAAGTTAAG
>BRYE01000003.1:14323556-14328556 GCA_030159115.1 Actinidia arguta var. hypoleuca | reverse complement strand
TATGTCTCCAGCAGTAGGTCGGTTGTTGCTGTATCTTCTTTCTAGTGAATTAGGGAAGGACGATCACCAACATACTTTCTTAGATACCCTCGTTTGATGAGGTCGGCTATTTGCTCCTTTAGATGAAAACAGTCTTCTATGTTATGGCCATGATCTCAATAAAATTCGCAATATTTGTTCTTATTTCTCTTTCGGGGATCAGTTTTGATTTTCGAGGGCCACTTGACGAACTCTTCATGCTTAATCTCTGTAAGAACTTGGGCAATAAGAGCATTGAGCGGGGGTAACACCAATTCTGTGTGGCGAGGTGGGGTACGAGGTCGCCTGTCATTGGTCTGCCTCGAGTCTTGATTAGGCTTCTTGCTTCTCCGTTTATCGTCCCTATAATCAGATCGCCTTGTATTAGGCTCTTTTCTTTTATGGTCATCTTTTCCTCTTCGCCTTCGTTTGGCTTCGGCCAATTCCTCCGCGGCGATGTATTTATCAGCTTTACTTTGGAGAACGGACAATGTCTCCAGAACATTCTTGGACAGAGAATCGAATAAGGGACTTGGGCGAAGCCCCTCCATCATTGCCATGACGACTACTTTGTCACTAGGATCTTCAACTTCTAATATGGCCTGATTAAATCGTTTCACATAATCTTTTAGATTCTCTGTTTCCTTTTGGTGGATAGTGAAAAGGTGGGATACATTTTTCTGTCTGATCCTGCAGCTTATGAAATTGGCGACGAAAAGTCTGCTCAGATCACCAAATGAATCGATGGTTCCAGGAGATAATTTCCGGAACCACGACCTCGCCGAACCCTTCAGTGTAGCAGAAAAGGCTTTGCACATAACTTCATCCGAGTATCCTTGGAGATACATCAGATTTTTATAAGAATTCAGGTGATCCATAGGATCTGTTTTGCCCTCGTAGATCCCGAGCTAAGTAGGTAGTTTGAATCTGGATGACACCTTGGCTCTCATTATTCTTTGGGTGAAAGGTGGTTCAGTTTGTCTAATCAAAGCGTCTATGGTTATCGGGGTATTGGTCCCCGTGTTGATGGCGTCTAAGCGGGCGTCCAGATCCCTTATCTTCTGAGAGGTAGATATGTCTTGGCGTCCTGGTTCTTGATGGACCCGACAAGGAGACCTACCACGCCTTGCCTCTTCGCTTTCCAGCCCTGGTGTCTTGCTGGATGATGATTCTAGCGATGGGCTCCTTTCTCGTCGAGGCCGAGAACTAGGGGACTGACGGCGCCTGTCTCGCCCAGTGATATGGTGATTTTGAGATTCATTCCTTGATAGATGAGAACGACGAGGAGCCGGAGGAGGTGGTGGGCCATTATTCGCGGTGAGGTGCTGTATGAGGAGGGCGTTATTTTCGTTCATGATTCTCATCTGTTCGGCCATCCCGCGTATCTCATGATGAAGACCTTCTAGATCTGGAGTTTGGCTGGCATTCGCCATCGGACGGGCTCTGTTATCTAGAGGGCTGCTGGTGCTTGGTCTGGATAATAATTGGTTGCGCAGGTGCATAGGGTAAAGAGAACTATCGTTCCCATAGACGGCACCAAACTGTTGTGGTAAAAATTTGGGAGAGCAACCAACAGTCAAAATTGCTCCTCGACCTCGGCACTGGACCTCGGCTAAACTAGGGCGACCTGCACAGCAATGAGCAAAAGTAATCGACCGGGGTGAGGCCGCTCAAAATTCCTCCGGCGTATGAATCAGACCAAGGCGACCAGGAAATAAATTAAGGCAGTATGGAGAGCACGACGATAAAAGTGTGTTGTGCCTGTGTTGAGCGTACATTTTTGTTGTGGGGGAGCGGCCTTTATATAGACGGAGTACTGAGCCGTGTCAATGAATCATGGCGAGTTTTTCGAAAGGATAAGCATGGGAGGATATCCTAATAAAATCTAGAGACTAATATGAGGGTGCCATCTGGTGAGCAATCCGTATTCTCAGGTGTTGTGATGGAGCTGGAGTCTATTAGGGACAGTTCTCTTGTAGAGGTGGAACACTTCATGGAGGAGGACTCCAATTGGGCAGAGGAGTAACGGAGTAGTAGTATTGTGACAACAGACTTTTAGTGGAGATGGAGTTATTTTGGAGAATCAAGTTTGTGGAGACATCTCTGCCTCGGGCGAGTTGAACCCCCTCGCCCAATGGCGATCTGGAATAACCATTCTAAAAGTGGAGCTGAATCTTAATAATACAAGGCGACCAGGAAGGTGTGTTCGGAACACCAGAGCGACGTGCCTTGCTCAGAATATATTAGATTCAAAACTTGTCTAAATTATCCCACATCAGAATATATCAAGAGTGGTTTGATTTTGGTTTATTAAAAATAAAAATAAAATGTAGGACTACCAATTGATTTGCTATTATTAATGAAACCAAAGTGGAATATAAAATTTCACAGTTTTGACGTAAAAATTGGGGCTAGGCTTCTTTGTTTTTAATGTCGGTTTAGGATGAGTTCATTTTAGGTAAATTTTATAAGAGTATATTAATTAAAATAGTTCATTTGTCAAATATTAGTAATTGCTTGTGTTTATGGGCATTACGCAATTTTTTTTATCATTTAGGCGTACTCATTAAAGTTTTACAACTTAAAAAACAGATAAGATATAAAAATCAGATAAAAAATACATTACATACATATACGAAGAGATACATTACTACAAAATAGAGAACAAATTAAAAATTATAATAATTTTGAAAAAGTGTTACTAATTTGAGAAAAATATGGGAGAAATAAATGTGTATTTTTTTTTTTTGAGTTCCACTAAAAAAATAATTTAATGGGTATGATTTAATAAATAAAATAAATTATTAAAATTCAATAATAATTACAAAATAATTTAATGGTCCCTTTTGAGATTCAAAATGAGTTATGATATATATATATATATATATATATATATATATATATATATATATATATATATAATTTTTAATTATCTCAAACATCACAAGTTGTGCTCAATTTAACTTTTAAATCCAAAAGTAAAAAGACCGAAGGCACAGTTGAGTTTGTTTATTTTTGATTTTTACTATCTTCGGTTTTTTCACTGTTTTTGTTTAGTGAAATTTTTTGTTGTTGTTTAATTAAAATTTTATAAATTTTTGGTATCAAAATTTTATATTCCTCTTAACGAGACGTGTTTGAATATGTAAAAATTTTTAATCAAATTTGAAACAAAAATTCAAAAAAAATATTCTTATCTTAAAAAAATCATCTAATTTTTTAAAAATTAAATTAAAATATTAAAATTTTATAAAAATATAAAATTTTAATCAAATAACAACAATAACAAAAAAAAAAATTGAATCCATTTTTTTAGCTATCCCAAATCATCCTTAAAACAATTTTGTTCATAATTTTCGTTAAAATCGGACCCATTTAAACCGTGCAAGGTGGCCAATAAGTCAAAACAACCAATTCATCTGCACATCCTTACCAGCAATAGCGACAACTCAAAAGTGATAGTAGCCTTAACTCGGACAGTGCCAATGTTCGGTAGTGTCTCGACCGAGCTCTAGCACAAGGGACCACTGAGCTTACTTCATAGCGATAACTCGGTGACGGTATCTGCCCTAGCAAGACCAAAATTCGTAATTGTATAATTTATTCCTTTATACTAACAAGGGATGCTGCTTGAGCAATTTAAAATGGAAAATAGTCAAATCAAACACCTAACGATTGCAATTAAAATAACATTTATTCAAGTGGAAAACAAAACAAACTAAACAAATCGAATTGTGCCAAAAGCACAATATTTAAGCTCTAACCGTAACAGCCAATCACTTCGATGAAGTAAAAAATCAGTCAATCAGGCCGCATCAAATTTCAAATTGTCGATTCTTCACATGTTCAATTGAAGAATTCATTATAGTTTAGATGCTAAAATTCAACCGAAAATACAGCTTCAAAAATTATGGCTAAACATTAAAAGGATACGAAGATGCTAAAAGAATACCGCTCACTGTGACCAATTTAAAATTGAAAAGAGTCGAATCAAACAGCACACTAATTTTTCAAAATTAACGAAATCAATCTGCGGAAAACAAAAATAAACAAATCAAAGGCACGAATTGCGTTTCCAGATCCAAATGTCAGCAAAATCACAATCTCTGAAAAAAGCACCTGAAATGGCCATGGCGAATCTGCAACCGCCTCCGGCAAACATCGTTCCACGAGCATCCGGCTCCGATCCACGGAGGAAGCCTAACCGCCATGGGCGACAGCAGCGGCGACCTCTCCGGCAGAGCTCCGGGAAGGTACCCCCACATGAACACTAACCCCTCCTTCACTTCCTCCATTCTCACACCTTCGTCGTCTCCTTCCCCATCATCAGTCATAGTGACCAAAACATCAAAGTTCAAAATTTTCACTGATTTTCTCAGCTTTTATCTCCCAGGAGAGAGAGAAACTTCTCACTCCGCTTGGACTCTGGGAAAGTGCCCTAAACGCTGCTTGTCCATAAAAACGATTTGCGAATCAATTTCACGCGAGTGGGGGTGCCACGTCGGAAGCTCGCGTGGCGAATCGGACTCGTGGCGAGATAGTGGCCGCTAGATCCTCAGCGACTAGCAGCCAGAAGTTTCTGGAAGGTGGGGCTCACCAGATTCCAGAGACCAAACGTGGTTGCTTAATATTGCGCCACGTGTGTTATTATTGTCCAATCATTTTTAATGCCACGTGTCCAAATTGTCTGGGCACGTGTCGGACGCTAGTAGAGTGCAGATGGTGTGTGGCTTTTGAGAGCGACCAATACCTAAAATAGGAACTAAGTTGTTTTTTTCTCTTGATTCCCAAAATAAGAAGGAAAAATACTTTTCATGACAAAGTACCGTTGAGTTTTATTAAATTTTTATTTGAATAATTAATTATTATTTTTTAAAATTTAGAACATTTAAGTTTAAAACTCAATAATAATATTTGTTATCTCATTTCCTTGAAATAAAATTAAAAAAATTAAATAGAACTATTGTCTATATGTTTAAGGT
>BRYE01000003.1:14308556-14316056 GCA_030159115.1 Actinidia arguta var. hypoleuca | reverse complement strand
GGCGAGCATATAAATATGACATGACCCTTTCTGAGTTTAGGAACCTATTTAGCCTGAATACCAACCCTAAGCCAGATCAAGGCTGGTTATATTTTAAGGCGAGGTACAACAAAACTCTCCTCGGAAAGTATCCCAACAACGTCAAGGGGTGAAAAAGCAAATTCTTTTTTGTCTCGGGAACTGAATGGGAGCTTCTGGAAGGTTCATCTCGGGAAGGTGGTAGCCCAAGGGTCCCGACGTCGTGGGGCATTCTAGGTCGATTTCAAATTTTATTATAGTTCACTTTCCTAAAGCGTTTCAATAGTTAACACTTGGACTTTATTTTCAGATATGCGTTGCAACGATCCGCCCAGGCTATATGGAGACAAGCCAAAAGTTTTTGATGAGATTTTCAACTCGATGGAGAAGCAAGGACGCTATTCAGTCCCCGTTCTCTTGAAGTCCAAATCTTTTCATCGAGTTTTTGGTTCCTCGGCATCCATGGCCTCCGAGAACCAGGGTGAGGAGCGGCCTGGAGGTAGAGCACCAAGCTCGTCGGGCGATGCGGGTTAGTCTTGCCCTTCCCGTGGTGATCACATTCAGCGAGACAACAATTTCTGAGATGAATCAGTAGAATATCTAGGAACCTTCAAGAAAGAATTGAAGAGGATTTTACCTCATGTTCCTGATCTGACCTTGCTAAGATGGTCAAGGGAAAACATTCGCGATCCCATTTTAGAATTTTCACCAAATGTTTCAAGCTCAAGCTTGGACTCTGTATGGGAATCCTGGTCAGATTCTGGGCTACCCCCCGAACTTAAATCGGATGGTACTATCTCTTGTTTATTCTAAGTGCTTGAATTTTCATGTCTAATACTTGTATTGTTTTGTAGCTATGACAAAAAGAATTAGCCTCAAAAAGCTCGGCTAAAAGGTTGAGAAATCCAAAAGTGGGGGTTTAGTGGCGGCGCCTTCCTCAGCTAAGGGGTGGTTATTGGCAAGAAACGCCCAAGGGAAAGCCCTTCTGGCTCGCCCAGTAAAAGGTCAAGGCGGCCGATATCCTCAAGGGGAAGGAGGCTGCCTCCGCGCCCGAGCCAAAGAGAAAGGCGACCAAGGCCGGCGATGTAACGTGCTCGGGAGCTGCCCCCTTTTTCGAAGCGTAGGGAAGGAAGTTAGCCCAATCTCAGCACTATTCTCAAATCTGGGGCCTCCACTATGGGTAGCCCCTCCATAGCCGAGAAGATATTGTGGGGGGTGATTCCCCTCGCGGACAAGGAAAAGGTGGAGAAGCTGACATTGGATTAGACGGCCACCAGATTTTTTCACGTTATTGGTCAGGTATCACTTCAGTTTTGCATCTAATTTTTCCTTTGATATTTAATGCTCGAGTCATTTTTAAAATTTTATTTGTTGTAGGCACTGGTGCTTGGATCTTCCCTTGCACTCCAGAGTAGGGAAGTGGGAGAGGAGGTGTCCTTCCATCAAGACCGAGCAACTTCATTGGAAAGCAAGGTATCTCGCCTCCAAAAGTTATTTGGCAAGATGGAACAACAACTGGCCGAGGCACAATCTCGGGAACAGAATTCTACGGACGAGGCATCCAAGTATCATAATGAACCGGACAACATGGCCGATGAGCTCAAGAAATCATGTCTTTTGGTGGTTGAGCTCCGAAAGGCCGTGTCTTGAGCCAAAAAGTTTGTTGTAGATGAAATCAAGTCCTCGTCCTAGCTATTGGAAACTGTTGAAGACTCTACCTCCAAGTACTTCGGCAAAGGATTTGATTTCTGTAAGCGACAACTCCGCTGTCATCATTCCGACCTCGCCATTAACTTGGAGGACATGGGCCTTGATCATGATCTGCTTGCCGAGGAAGATGAAGGCGAGGAGGGAGAGGGGGAGAATGCGAACGAGAACAAAGGCAGCACTGAACCCCCTCCTTCTTAAACGCTTTTATTCATCACAAGCTTATATATATATATATATATATAATCCATCTCTTGTGATGAATAAAAGCCTTCGTTTTTCCTCAAGCTATTTTTGGTCTTGTGGTTATAAATTATTTAGAAAGTAGGCGATCTTAATCTAATAAACTAGCGAACTCAATTATGGCGCTTTCGAATTCATGCCGATCAAGACATAGGTGACACGCTAAATGGCTATCCAGATGCCTTTTCATTATCTAATGAATGGGCATATTCGATATTGGCGACATGCAAAATGGCGATTTGGATGCCTTATCATTCTTTAATGAATGGGCGGACTTAACATAGGTGACATCCGCACTGGCAATCAAGACGCCTTATCATATCGTAATGAATGGGCGATCTTGATGTTGGCGACATCCACAATGGCGATCAAGATGTCTTATCATATCGTAATGAATAGGCAATCTTGACGTTGGCGACATCTACAATGGCGATCAAGACGCCTTATCATATCGTAATGAATGAGCGATCTTGACATTGGCGACATCTACAATGACGATCAAGACGCTTTATCATATCGTAATGAATGAGCAATCTTGATATTGGCGACATCCACAACGGCGATCAAGATGCCTTATCATATCGTAATGAATGGACGATCTTAATATTGGCGACATTCTCAATGGCGATCAGGCGCCTTATCATATCTTAGTGAATGGGCGACCTTGATATTGGTGATATCCATATTTCATGGCAATATAATTTCTGATGAGAAATTCAAGGAAGAAATTTTATTAAATAATTATAAAGATAGGCAATCATAAAATAATTAACAATACAAAATGGAGCATCTAGCAATGTAACTCTTGGTGACCAAATGAATTACTGGTAATATTTGTTTAAATGTTCGGCGTTCGAAGGGTGGGGAAGGGTTCTTCTGGTCATGTCTTCCAATCAATAAGTTCTGGGTCTAAATACTTTGATAACTTTGTAGGGGCATTCCTAATTAGGACCGAGCTTCCCTGCATTCGGTTCCTTTGTGGCCAAGGTAACTTTTTTTATAACTAGGTCGCTTGGTAAGAAAGATCTGTGCTTGACCCTTTGATTGTAGTATTTGGTGACCTGATGCTGATAGGCTACTTGGCGTATTTCAGCTTGCTCCCTCTTTTCGTCGATTAGGTCAAGTTTGAGCCTTAGTTCAGCTTCATTATTTTCTTTGTTGAAATTTGCGGTCCTAAAACTTGGCATTCCAATTTTCACTGGGATAACAGATTCCGTTCCATAAACCATTGAAAATGGTGTTTCACCAGTAGGAATTCTCCTCATCGTATGATATGCCCAAAGTATGCTTGGCAAGTCTTCTACCCATTCATTTTTGGACTTTTTCAGCTTTGTCTTTAAATTTCTTAAGATCGTCCTATTAGTGAACTCTACCTGTCCATTTTCCTGAGGATGGCCAAGCAATAAAAAATGATTAGAGATGGCGAGGTTTGAACAAAACAGTCTAAATTCATCGTCATCGAATTGCATGACGTTGTCCAAGATAATAACCTTGGAAATTCCAAATCAGTAGACGAAGTCTTTTCATATAAAATTTTTGGTGTTTTTTTCTGTGATTTTGGCGAGAAGTTCCGCCTCTATCCACTTAATAAAGTAATCAATGGCCACGATCAAGAATTTTATTTGCAAAAGAGCTTGGGATAGAGGTCCAAGTATGTCCACGCCCCACTGAGCAAAGGGCCACAAGCTAGTCATTGGGATCATCTCGGTGGGAGGAAGGTGACTAACTGGAGCAAATCATTGACATTTGTCATAGTTCCTTATGTATGTTGCCGTATCTTGTTCCATCTGTAGCCAGAAATAACCTTGATGATTTGCTTTTTTTACCAACGACCTCGCCCCGAAATGGTTTCCGCAAAAGCCATTATGGATTTCTCTCAACACATATTCCCCTTCTTCAGGTCGGAGACACCTTAGGAGAGGTCTTGAAAAAGATCTCTTATATAGGATTCTATGGAGAATACAAAACTTTGTAGATCTGTATTGAATCTGGCGAGCTTGAAGCTTGTCTGGTGGTAACGTGTTATTTTGGAGATATGCCATAATGTCGTCCATCCATGTCGGGCAAGTCTCCACTTGAAAGATTAGTTTGGTGACCTCAATGCTTGGGTTTGCTAAGAACTCCAAAGGTATACTTCTGTCCGAGATGAAATCAAAAGTTGAGGCGAGGTTAGCTAGAGCATCAACTTTCTTGTTATCTTCTC
The DNA here is from genome assembly GCA_030159115.1 of Actinidia arguta var. hypoleuca. Taxonomy (NCBI): domain Eukaryota; kingdom Viridiplantae; phylum Streptophyta; class Magnoliopsida; order Ericales; family Actinidiaceae; genus Actinidia; species Actinidia arguta. The sequence goes on along the minus strand of BRYE01000003.1, from coordinate 14,311,885 downwards.
TTGAAATCTGGCTAATTCTGAAATCTTTGATTTTATCGAATATAGTTTTTACTTCATCCAAATAAGCCAGCATCCTAATATCTTTGGCGAGGTAGTCTCCTTGGACTTGGTTCATTACTAGCTGTGAATCATTAAAGACATCTAGGAAATCTACTTCTATTTCAATTACAACTCGTAGCCCGGCGAGGAGTGTTTCATATTTGGCTTCGTTATTGGTGGCTTTGAATCCTATACAGATGGGGTAATCCATCTGCTCTCTTAAAGGAGTTTGGAGAATCAGTCCCGCGCAACAACCATGCTGATTTGATGTTCCGTCTACAAATAGTTTCCATCTGGAAGGATCGTCTGAGGTAGATTGCTCTGGAGTTTCTACCTCAGGTAGGCCTTTCTCAGACACTGGGACGACGTCATATGTAAATTTAGCCACAAAATCAGTCAAGGCCTGACCCTTGATCGCCATTCTTAGTCTGAAATTAATATGAAATTCGCTCAATTTGTGGACCATTTGAGGAGTCTCCCCGAGGTGTCAGGTCGCTGGAGAACTTGCTTCAAGGGTTGGTTAGTTAACACTGCAATGGGATGTGCCTGAAAATAATGATAGAATTTTTTGGCGACGATAAGGAGAGCATAGGCGAGCTTCTCAATTTTTAAGCATCTGGTCTCAGCTCCCATAAAAACTTTACTGACATAGTAAATTGGTTTCTGAATTCTATCTTCTTCTCGAATCAACACTGCAATAATTGTTGTTGGCGAGACAGATAGATATATGATAAGTTTCTCACCCGTAATTGGGACCGTAAGCAAGGGAGACAAACTGAGATACTCCTTCAATTGTTGAAATGCTGCTTCGAATTCCTCACCCCATTAGAAGTTCTGATTTTTTCTCAAGATCTTGAAGAACGGGAGGCATTTGTCAGTTGATTTGGAGACGAATTAAAGGCAGCTACTCGCCCTGTTAATTGTTCCACCTCATGGATGTTCCTTGGCTAGCTCATGGTAAGCAGGCACGAATCTGATCCAGATTGGCCTCAATTCCACGCTTGGTCATGAAAAATATAAGGAATTTACCCGATGAGCCACCAAAGATGCATTTAGAAGGGTTGAGCATCATTCGGTGCTTCCGTAGGATGTCAAATGCGTTCTTCAGATGGGCAATGTGATCTGTAGCTTTGAGTCTTTTGACAAGCATATCATCTATGTAGACTTCCATAGTTTTCCTAATCAACTCTCTGAACATCTTGTTCACCAGTCTTTGGTACGTTGCCCCCGCATTTTTCAAACCAAAAGGCATGACTTCGTAGCAATAAAGCCCCCTCTCGATAATAAGTGAAGTTTTTTCTACGTCGGGCGAATGCATTTTGATTTGGTTATATCCGTAGAAACCGTCCATAAAACTGAGGAGCTCATGTTTGGAGGTGGCGTCAACAATCAGATCAATCTTAGGCAAAGGAAAACTATCCTTTGGACACGCTTTGTTGAGGTCGGTAAAGTCAACACATACTCTCCACTTCTCTCCTTTTTTGGTGCGACGACAACGTTGGCGAGCCAGTTTGGATAGTGAGATTATCTTATAACATTGGCCTTGATTAACTTAACTACTTCTTCTATGATTTTCAGTCGTTCAGGGGCAAACTTCCTTCTTTTTTGACGAACTGGAGGATAGGTAGGATTGGTAAATAATTTGTGAGTCCTAAGAATCTATTCCTGGGACATCTCCTTGTAACCACGCAAAGATATCATAATTCTCCTTCAAGAGTTTTATTAAAGCAATCCATAGTTCTTTAGTTAGCTCTGTTCTAATCATAACGTGGCGATCAGGATGGTCTAGGTGAATAAAAATTGGAGTAACTTCTTTGGTATTTTCTGACTCTCTGGGATCCACTAGGGTAATCTCTTCTATCTCGTCCCTCAACATCTCCATTTCGGAGTCGGTGATCTGTAATTGCTATTGGCTGCTTGGTTTTAAATGAGATTCATCTTTCGTGGCTGAGATAAAACACTGCCTAGCCATTTTTTGGTCTCCATGAATTTCACCTATGCCAGTTGGAGTGGGGAACTTCATTTTAAGATGATAGGTTGACGTGATGGCCCTGGTTCCTCCTAAAGTTGGGCAACCCAGGATTGTGTTATAGGGCAATGGGCAATCCACTATAATGAAGTCTTTTCAAACTATAGTGTGGTGAGGTTCTGTCCCCAAGGTCACAGACAATTTGATCCATCCAAGTGGATAGGTGGTGTTTCTTCCAAATCTGACCAAAGGAGTGTTGAAAGGGTGGAGCTCATCTAATCCAATTTTTATCTTGTCAACTGCTGAGATGAACAAAATATCTGCTGAACTTCCATTGTTAATTAATATCCTCTGTACATTAAAATTGGCGATGACAGCTGAGACGACCAAGGCATCATCATGAGGTAGGTACAGTCCTCTCAGGTCATCACTGGTGAGGTAATGGGCAAGTGGGCTGCCGCTGTAGGTGAAGAGGTAGACTTCTTCCTCTGCTTACCTATTAGCACTCCTAGTATGCCTCTTTCGAGATGAGTTTGAACATCCTCCTGATCCAAACCCGCCATGAATCACTTGTATGTCTCCTGTAGTTGGTATGCTGTCGCCATATCTCTTTCCAAGTGAGTCAGGAGGTGGGCGATCTATGACGTACTTCCTTAGATACCCCTTTTGATAAGGTCAGCTATTTGTTCTTTCAACTAGAAGCAATCATCAGTGTTGTGTCCATGGTCTCGGTGGAACTCACACTATTTGTTTATGTTTCTCTTTCGGGGATCAATTTTGATTTTTCTAGGCCACTTGACGAATTCCTCGTGCTTGATTTCCGTGAGTACCTAGGCGAAAGGGGCGTTCAGAGAGGGTAGTGTCAACTCTGGACGGCGAGGTGGTGTACGAGGGTGCCTATCATTGTTTCGTCTCCTTGAATCCTAATTTGGCCTTTTGTTTCTCACCTCATCGTGGTAGTCCATTTGTCTGGTGTCGGGTTATTTCCTCTTATCATCTCTTTCTTGCCTTCTTCGTTTGGCTTCAGCTAATTCTTCTGTGGCAATATATTTGTCATCTTTTTCTTGGAGAGTTGACAAGGTTTCTGGGACGTTCTTTGAGAGAGAATCAAATAACGGGCCCAAACGTAGTCCTTCCATCATCGCCATAGTCACCACTTTGTCACTGGGGTCCTCGACATCCAAAATGGCCTAGTTAAACTGCTTTACATAATCCTTTAGACTCTCGATCTCTTTCTGGTGGACGATAGAGATATAGGAGGCATTCTTCTACCTTACTCGGCAGCTCATAAAATTGGCGACAAAAAGTCTACTCAAATTGT
>BRYE01000003.1:14253556-14256056 GCA_030159115.1 Actinidia arguta var. hypoleuca | reverse complement strand
GTGAACCCTAATAAACGGAGATTGACATAGAGTTTTAACTACGACCAGATCAAATCTTTAGAGTTTAATTTGTTACAATTGAAATTATATGGAGTTTTTTTTAACTTTTCCAAAGACTTATAAATACTGAAGTAAAAAAATAACAAAGTCCTAATAAATTTGGCACATTAATTGAAGTGTGAGTTTCTAGAGATGTTTGCATTTTTTTTTATGTCAAATTGCTAAGAGCAGGTAAAATAGAGCCTTCTAAATTAGCGATGGTGTGTCCATGTAAAGATCTGGAGAGAAACAAAGCTGTCTAACCAGGGGTGGCTAAAGTGATGGGGTGATCACTTGGTTTGGGACCAAAACATGCTTCACAGCTGGAGATGTGTGTGATTGTGTTTGTAATAGAAAGATCCGCAGCACTCGTGGACCACCATCCACCGCCATGCTCATTCCACTGACAGGGAAGTCTTCGATCTTCGTTATCCATCCAACAACAACAACAAAACTGCCACCACCACCACCACCACCACCACCAGATCCCAACTTCTTATCAACTCACACACAACCCATTTTGGCATAATTTTTGTTTTTTTTAATGGTTTTCGATCAACATTGTATACTTTTTCATTCTTTTTTACGGAAATAATCTGAAAAATATAAAAATTATGTTCAAATTTGAAAAAAAACTATTAAAGATGAAAATTTTAGCTAATTTATTGATTACTTTATTTTATTTTATTTTAATGATTTTTTTTTAAATTAAATATTTTTTATATTTTTAAAAACCCCATGTCATGAGAAATCAGAAAACTATAATTTTTTTGATCAAATGATTTTAAAAAAAAGTTATTTTTTCCACCCCTCAGCCATCACATCACCATCTTTTTTCTAACAAAATTACTATTTTACCCCTGCCCCCTCTTGTTCCCCTCGTGTCCCTCCCCTTTTGGCTGTTGACCCAGCGTGGACCCCACACACTGTCAGTCCCCCCTCCCCCAGGTGCCCCTTTGTTGGCTAACCCCCCTCCCTCTCTTTTTCTTTCTTTCTCTCTTGCCCATTATACCATCTTTTATTATCAAAAAATTGATAAAAAATTATTTTTATTTTTATTTTTTGTAATACCATCTCTTAGTTATTTGTTACAAAAAAAATGATTAATTTTTTTTATTAATTTTTAAAATTTATTTTTGAATACCATTAATGGCTAAAATAATGGGCAAGAGTGGGAAGGAGGCATTAATGGGCAAGAGAGAGAGAGGGGCATTAATGGCTAAAATAACTAAAAATTATCCCATCCCCACACCCCCTCTGACACGGGGTGGGAATAACGTTTTCTTTTAAAAAAATTAGTTAAAAATAAAAAAAATAAAAAAGCAAGCTCATAAAAATCGAAGAGAGAGAGAGAGAGAGAGAGAGAGGACCTATCTTTCTAAATAGTTTCGAGAGAGAGAGAGAGAGAGAGGACCTATCTTTCTAAATAGTTTCTTCCTACTGTTGACTGCTCAAAAGCTGTCCCAATCTCAATTAGAATTTGTTTCTCCAATTACATTGTTACAGGCGCTGCCGAAAGATCTTCTCGACCTTACAAATTGAAAAGGTGATTATGACGTCTCAACCCAATAATAAAAAGATCTTGGAGTTTAAAATGAGACTCGATCAAAGAATAAGATAAAATGAAGAAAATATTTATAGCATTCAACGTATATATTATAAAAATATTTATGATTGAATTTGGTGAGTGTCACGATGTGTGTAATTTGTTCGATATAGTGAATCTTATAGGAAGTGTTTGTTAAAAACAATTTTATTATTCATTATTATGATAAATTATATGATTTTTGTGATAAAAAAATATTATTTTTTTTTTGTTATAATTAATTATGATAATGTTATATATAAATGTACATATATATTATTTTTTTGATATGTGTACTGTAATGACTCCCTAAAATGAAGTAATGAAAGTCTTGTTTGAATAATTTTTCAAATTAATGCTCCTTTGCTAGAATGATGATGCACTTCCTTTTATTTAAGAAAAAAATAATAGAAAGAAATTGGATTATTTATCACATTAAGATTGTATTTGGATTAAAAATTTGGTAAGAAAAAATAAATAAATAAATAAATAATTAAAGTATTCAAAATCATTAGATTTTCTAACTTTTTTATTTTATTTTCTTTCCATTTTCTCTCCTGAATCCATAATCCAAATACATCTTTATATTATTTTTATAGGTGAGAAAGAAATGAGAAGTGGTAAGAATGAGATCATATACTAGGCTTTTTTTTTCTCACCAAATTAATTGATTGAGATTTGGTATGAAATGGCGAAAAACTAATATAATTGACTGTGTACTATTAATTAATAATGCCCATATTCCTCATCAAAATTCAAAGAAAAAAAAATTCACCCCTCCCATATCTGCATATATTCCATCTCACATAATTTCTTTTCTTAAATCATCCGGCTATGATGGTGAAAAAACACAAATATATATATTTCTCATTTTTA
>BRYE01000003.1:14246056-14248556 GCA_030159115.1 Actinidia arguta var. hypoleuca | reverse complement strand
TATGTATTTAATAAGTTCAAACACGTATTTTGAATACGTATATATATTTTTTTGGCGCGGGAATACATCGTATTACTTTGCACTGTGGATGGTAGTATTGCGGGTATTCGAATAACCCTCCTCTAATACAAAAAAATGAGGATACATATATCAATTCTTGTATTGGGCTATTCCATACAAGATTTTTTATTGGCTTTAAATGAACTCTTACTTGTGAATATTGAGATAGATCACTTAAATTCGTCAATTTAGTTGGCCAAATATAGAGTTATCAAAATAATATATGTCAAATTTGGAGTAATGCAAGTGGGTGATTTTTAAAATCCACTCAAGTGTAGGGCGGTGTTGGATTTAGCTCGTGGCCCTCACGAACCAGTCCGATTAGAGTTAAAATTATATTTAGTACATATTACTTAGGGTATGTTTGTTTTGGAGATAAAAATATCAGATTAGATTACAAATTCTGTGGGCCCATTAATATGGTGTTTGTTAACTCCCTTTGAAGTTGAATATGTAATCTGATGGATTTGTAATCTATTAAATTGACCGGATTTGTAATACCATCCTCCCCTATTATTACAAATTCAAGAGATATGGATTAAACTTAAAATTACTAAAATACCCATAAAATATTCAAAATTACTAAAATACGACGCTATGATTTATCCAAATATTTTTATTCTTAAATATGATTTTTTTAGTAATGATCATGTATATATAAAGTCATGCATTTGTTCAAATCTTATCACTTTAACATATAAAATTTTTTTCTCTCATTTAATTTTTAAAGTTAAAATAACAATAATAAGTTTTATTTAAAAAATATTTTACATAAAGAGGTCAGACAAGTAAAAATAAATAATTACTTTTAAAAAAAAATACACTAAGGATGATAAAAAAATAGATTAATCTTATTTTAAAATATTTTTTTGTCTTTACTAATTTTTTTTGTTTGAAGAGAAAAGTAAAAAAAAAAATATCATAGGGACTCACATGGTACATAAAATCAAAATTTAGGTATAACATATATATAAACCTATTTAGTATCATAATCTTATGTACATATCACATAATTATACTTACGTGAGCATAATATTTTAACAAAACGATTTAAACTTACATATACACTTAATAAAAATATAATTTTAATGAAAATAAAATTATTTTTTATATTTAAAATAAATTTTTATTTCATAGCACAAATTTTTCTACTAGTATATTTTTTATATAGAATGATATGACAAATTAGTGCCTAATCATTTTAAATAAAAAATTTATTAAATTAAGAATTATTTTAAAATTATGATATGAAGACAGTCATTAAAAATATGAATAAAAGTGTTTAATCCAACACTCAGATCTATTCTAAAACAAACAAGTGCATATTGAGATTTCACATGATTAGTAATCCGACCGAATTGGTTATCCAATCTTAAATCCGACTGAGTTTTTAATCTGCAAATTCAATCTCTAAAACAAACATGTCCTTAAGGGTTTGAGATTTTTCGTCATTATTAAACTTACTTTTCATAGCGTTCTTCAAGAAAATTATTTTACGTGTTTTGTAGTAATTTGTATTTTAGTTTTACTATAGTTATATAATTAATACAAATGAAAAAAATATTTTAAGTTAGGCGGGCTGGATTTGTAAATGTAAATAAATTTTTTATCCAATCACGAGTTTGGGGCGGAGTATAGATGAGAGTTTTTCTAAATAAAATGAGATATAGTTAAGCCAAACTTGTTATAACCCGTATACTTGCAATTCCTACTTTCCACTAGCTAAATTGTTCAATCTGAAAAGGAATAAAATAAGGAATTTTAGGTATAAAAAGGAGGAGGAGGAATTTTAGCAGATTCTTTTGGGAATTAAGTGGAGCGTGAATGCCACGGTCGGTGGTGGGACTTAAAACCGTCTACTTTATTCCGGGGGCGATTGTTTGCTCTGTGACAGCGTATACGTAGACAGTGATAGGACCTTGACACGTGTAAGCAGATGTCAACGAAGGTTTGACTTGCTGTAGCAGAATATTTTTGAAGTTGGATTAGGGCATATAGTGTACACGTGTTCACCAAATGACGTGGAGCTCGACCTCCCTCCACCACACCCGATTGTTTTTGCCGGATGATAATTTTTAGGCTCCATTATCACAACGAAATGCACTTTACTTTTTTTTTTTTTCTTTTTTATATAATAATATAATATTGTCTTAAACTCATTTTTCAATCATCAAAATTACCTCTACTTGTTCGGGTGTTTATTTAAAATTTATGTAATAAGAACAAAAAAATAAAAATTATTACCTTTATTATTTTAGCAAGGCTTATTACACTTTTGTCCTCAATATAACTATTAATTTTCTCATACTGGAACTTCAATTATCTTCAACTATGGGAACGTTTGCAATCAAACCCAATACTTAAAATCTGTTTAATCAATGGATGACATTTTAGATATCGCCCACGCATGGTTCCACGTGTTCTCAGGCCATAGTTTAGG
>BRYE01000003.1:14216056-14236056 GCA_030159115.1 Actinidia arguta var. hypoleuca | reverse complement strand
CATGTTGATTTTTGTGTATCAACACCATGTTGATAGATGTATATATTTGCATTTAGTTTGAATGTAATGACACGTCAGCTCTGATTTTATTGGATGATTTTTCACATATGTTTCATTCATGCAATGTATATTGAATAATGTTAGTAAATCCCTAAATTGAGTTAATTAAAAATGTCTTAGTGAGATGAAATTTCACTGATCGATCACGTGACACCTGTATGATTGATAGGACTCAATGTATAACGGGTCAGGTCATGACATAAATCCCAATCAAGGAGAATAACATCGTGTCATTGACGAACACAAAACCAATCTAACATTTTCGAATTGGCACACAAACCCTCCAATTACAACAAACCCTAAGGAAACATTAATATTATACAAACTCAATTCATACAAGCTACAACTAATTGATGTCATGGGCGACTGGTGGCGTCGGGTAGCTGCACTTGACCAATAGAAAAATAATAAAATTGTCCTTATATTAAGGACTTTTAATTTTTTTTTTCCAATACATTCATTAAAATAAAATAAACTCTTTTTTTTTTAAAAAAAATTATTTGTAAATTGTTCTATTTTTATTTTAATAAATAATTTTTTTAAAAAAATAATTATTTTTTAAGTATTCCTAATCAAAACATACTTAAAATAAAAACTTTGTTATCAATAAAAAATTTTATTTTAAAATTAATCTAAATATTTAACTTTTTAAGAGTTCTTAATCTTAATATACTTTAAAAATAATTTTGTTATCAACTTTATTTTAAAAAAAAGAATATTATTTATTTTAATTATTGTATTAAGAAAACAAATTTTGGAATCCCTAAAGAGCAATTTTGTTATTTTTTTTCACAAAAGTTAACTCCAGAGGGAATTTTGACAATAGTTTTAAAAGTGAGGGAAGTAAGTTTAATTTAAAAAATTATAGGAAAAGTGGTTGTATTTGTCAAAAATATCAGGGGACGTTAGTGAAATTTACCCATTTTCTTTTTATAATTACCTACAAAGTTTTTTCTTAACAAATGTTTTTAAAATCTGCTGCGAAATTATTTCCTCGCCAATTGTTTCCCAATCCCACTTTGCCCCGCTCAAAAGTGAAATTTTGTGGGCCATTTCATATGATGAGAACAGACGACGCCTAAATACCTAGTTCTTACAAGAAAATAATTTGTCGTCTCTTTTTTATTAAAGCGAAATCTTTTTGGGAGATGATTTTAGTGATAAAAACAGCGTTTTGTCGCCAGTTATTTATGCTCTTTTTTTTTTTTAAAATCATTTTCCCAACGAAATTAAAAATTCCTCACCAATATTATAAAATTCATGATGAAAATTATATTTTCTCTTGCAACGAAATTAAGTTTCATTCTTATAATAGTCTACAAAATAAAATTTTACTACGATGAAACTACAAATTCCTCGCCAATTATAATCACTTTGTGAAGAAAGTGTACTTTCTTGTGAAATATTAACCCTCTTTCTTATAATAGACGACAAAATATACTTTTTCCTGGCAAATTACATATAATTAGAGACGAAATAATATTTCGTCCATGAATTTGGTCGTAATAGACCACTTTTGTTATATTGCGTGCAGGTAAATCTCTTGTGAGTCTACAGAAATAGCTAGAATAAGTCTCCAAGTGATGCTCAACATTTTTAACATTTATATTTCACCGTTCCAACATTGTTTGTCTATGCTAGACTTGAACTATGCTTTTACATTCCTTATTAATTTTTGGCAACGTTGAGTACACGAACAGTAAAGAGTACAAATTGGGTTGGGTGAGATTAATTTCTACCAAGGGAAGGCAATTACTTTAGGAATTCATATATATATATATATATATATATATATAAGAAAGAATTACCTATTATCAAAAGGAAGGACTCTCACTGCCACTGGTATATAAAAGTAGCCGTGAGTGCTCACACAATTTGTTTCTATTTCTAATCCAATGCAATTAATTACTTTTAAAATAAAAAAATCCAAAGCCCGAGTCCAAGGGCAGTAAATCTGGCGTAGGGCTGGGTAAGATAGATATGCACAGGGCGGCGGATGAAGAAAAAGGTAAATGGAGTCAATTAAAAAAAAAAAAATTACATTATTAGTTTTTGAATATTTATAATAAATATAATTTTTACTCATAATTTTAATTATAAATACAATTTTGATTTTATAAAAAATTAATTTTATAAATTTAACTCTATTAAAATTATTTTTCGACTCCGTAACTGAATGCATTTGGATTATGAAACAGTGGCGTCACTTACAAGGATGTTGAGGCTTTCATTGAAGACAGATGAGACTTTCTCCGACAGCTGCTCTCGTTGGACTCGAGACGACGCGTCGCAGACCGAACCGGTTACAGGGAAGCCCTTGGCGTGCGGCCAACTCTTGGAAGCAACGGTTGAGCTCTGCTTCGTTGCGCGAACATGGTCGCCCCTAATTCGACCAGTTCCTCCACAACGGCGGGCCTAAACACATCACAATTTCAAACAATCAAACCCTACACATCAGAAATCGCCTAGTTTAGGCAAGCAAAATTCAGAGAGAGAGAGAGAGACCCGATGCCGCGAGTGCCGCCGGTGACGAGTGCGGTCATTACGGTGAGAGTCCATCGCGAGTCTCTGCAACTACTCTCCATCTTTGCCATCATCGTCTCTCTCTCTCTCTCCGTCTGTCTGTCTGTCTGTCTGTGTGCTATGTGGCTACAGGGAGTCGATGGGGAGATACTTTTGGCCCCTTCATCCGGCACCGGATCCCTGTACTAATCCCCCTGTCCCAGCCTCCAGCCCCCGACACCTGTCCTCTTTCCCCTCCCCCCAATTACTCTCCTTTATCACTTTGGTCCGTTAAAGTTTAAAATTTTTCGAATTTAGTCCTTGAACAATTGAATTTGATTTTTTTTCTAAGTTTGAAATTTTGAGATAAGAGAGAGAATTTTGTAAGAATATTAAATAAAATAAAATGAGTAAAGACTCGAAATCATATCAGATTAAGTTTTTTAAAAAAACTTTTTAAATTTGATTTTTTTTTTAAAGTGAGGGATATTTGTTTTGATTTTTTAACTATTTTGGTCAGATTTTTTATTTTTCGATAATTTTTTCACTATTTAATAAAAAAATTATATTTATTCGGTCCTTCTTTACCGGAGGAATTCAAAAAGGTAAAAATTTTAATCTGATTCAAAAAAAATCACTAAAAAATTAAAAAATAATATAAAAATGGTATTCTTTTGTAATTATTAAACTTTTTTTCACATTAAATAAAAAAAATTATATTTTTGACTCCTCTCGTCAGGAAGAATCGAAAAATATATATTTTTGATCAAACGGTGAAAAATTCCTCAATTTTTAAAAATTCACCGTTTGAACAAAAAAAAAATTGATTCTTCTTGACGAGAGGAGTCAAAAAATATAATTTTTTTAATTTAATGTGAAAAAAAGATCAATAATGACAAAAGAATACCATTTTTATATTATTTTTTTAGTGATTTTTTTAGTGATTTTTTTTGAATTAGATTAAAAATTTTACCTTTTTAAATTCATTTCGCAAAGAAGGACCGATTTTTTTATCAAATGATGAAAAATTTATCAAAAAACAAAAAATCTGACTAAAATAGTTAAAAAATCAAAATAAAGACCCCTTACTTTTAAAAAAAAATTCAAACTTAATTTTTTTTTTTTAAAAAACTTAATCTGATATGGTCTCGAGTCTTTACTCATTTTATTTCAATTAATGGTCTTACAAAATTCTCTCTCTTATCGCAAAATTTCAAACTTAAAAAAAAAAATTCAAATTCAATTGTTCAAGGACTAAATTCAAAAATATTTAAACTTTAATGGGCCAAAGTGAAAAAGAAGAGTAATTGGGAGGAAAGGGGACAGATGTCGGGGGCTGGAGGCTTGGACAGGGGAATTAGTACAGGGGATCCTGTGCCCTTTCACCTTCTGTTCGTTTTTGTTTTTGTTTTTTTTTAATTGTCGCACTTAATACTTATGGTGATAATTTTGACTCAAATTCAAGAGTCTACCCAAACTCATCCAAGATCCAACCTAATTCAATTCAATTAATAAATTGAATTAAAATGAGTCTTGATTTATTTAATTTATTTAAAAAGAATTATAAAAAAAAAATAGTTTTTTTCAACAAAACCAATTTTTCCAATAACAAAAAAAAATATTTTTGGTAAGCGTGATAAATAATAATTGGGTGAGTTGATTTTGAGTTTAAATATATAAATTGGTTTGAATTTGAGTTATTAATTATATTGTTAAATGGGTCACCGATCCATTAATAACTCAAACCATTTATGACCCGCTCAATATTAACCCAACCCACCTAATTGTCATCTCCTACTTATCACCGATTGGTTTAAGATAAATCCACAAAATGATTGGTTGAATACAAAAAATAAAGGACTAGGTTTGTTTACTGTTCAAGCATTTGGGTCCCCGTTTTGAGTTCATTTTAATGATTTGAACCGTTTATATTGTAGACATTATCGATAACTTCAATACTATGAAGAATCACGTAAAATCGGATATAGATCAATAGTTGATCAATATTAATTTTATCAAGATAAATTACTATAATCTTATGTGTCACTCATTTATTAACTTATAAAATAATATCGAATGGATATTGAACTGTGTCCATCAACATGATTTTTTATAATACTAATATTTACGATAGAGTTTATAATATGTACGATTTTAATAGTCAAAATAAACTTCAAATAGAACTCAAAATATTTAAACTGGAGACAAGCCTAGTCCAAAATTAAAGGCTCTAAAAGATATTGTTAAGGGAACAATCTACTATTTATTAATATGTTCTACTATTGCGGCATTTGTGATGTATGTAGTAAAATAAAAAGAAGAAAAAAAAAATTAGGCCTGTCCAAAAATATCGATAGAATCATAAAATCGATTTGAACAAGTCGTTTTGGTTTGTTTTTTTGTATTTCCAACTTGGTTCCGGTTCTTAAATCATGTAAACCGCCTTGGTAAGTTCGGTCCATAGGTTGGTCAGTTTGGTTGAACCGAACCTGAACCAAACAATACTAATAAAATATCTTTTTAATAGTTTTATACTAATGTTTCACATGTTAATTTATATTATTGCTTTATATGGTTTTGAACAATTGTTTAGCTATATTAAATAAAATTTTTTTGAAGCAAACTATATTATATGTTTATGCCATATATTCTTTGTCATTTAGTTGTTAGTTTTTGACATGGAGTGAAAGAATTATGTTAACTAATATATTAATTGTATATTAGAAAATTTATGTACCAAAAATCGTTGTTTGGAACCGGAATCAAATCGTTATTTTTAGGTTCGGATTGGTTCCAAGTTTTGGATGAATTGGTTTGGTCATGAAATTATGAGAACCGTGGTATTTGGTTTGGTCCATGATTTACTCGAAATCGAACCAATCCGAACTTTGAACAAAAAAGAATAGTTGCAGTAGGGTTCTTGATAGAGCGGATTTAAACTCATTTAAATCCTAAATGTTTGTTTTATCTAAAAAAGTCCTGTTTTTTTCTTTTTTTTACCCTTATTTAAAGGGGAAATAGATTGACGATGAGCGCCGATAGCGACAATGATGATGCCGGTGCTACAACCATTACGGTAAAGAATGAAGATGGTGAAGTCAACGAAGTTGATGATAGGGAAAAATGATGTCAACAACCAAAGAAGGATTATAAAAATTATGAATGATTTTTTTTTTTATTATTCTAGTAAATTCTTAAAAAACTATTAAAATAAAAAAATAATTATTTCATCAAATTCTCATATTGTGAGTATTCATTATGTATAACTCATAGAACGATAATTTTACCATTCCACGTAATAGTATAAAAAAAAATAATAAATTTTCTTTTATACACACAAATATATATATAAAACATAAATTAAAATATATAGCAATTGTAAAATATTTGAGAGTGATATGTTTAATTGAAAAATAGAGTAGACATGAATTAAATTTTTAATTCATAATAATACATTATATTTTTAGTTAAAAAACGGAATGCAAAATTTATCATATTAGGCCGTCAAACTCGCCAGGCCTAGATATAATTTTTAAATGGATCATGATGTATTTGAGTAAACATTTAGCCCACGGGACTTGATTCTCAAACCCACCTAAAAAAAAACCCTAAAGAAAAAGGTGATAATTTGGATTCTGGGCCCAACTGAAGTTTTTATTTAAGGGGTGGCCCAACCCAAGCTTAACAAATTCGAGTTTGGTCATGCTGAACCCACGCCTAATGTAAGAAATGTTATAAGCCCATTGGTTTACTTTAAGCCCATTAAACGCCATGCGCATTTGTCAAATAAAGTTGTTTTCTATTGGATACAGACATATATTACAAGAACAACACAGAGAACTAACCTAGGGGCTCGTTTGGCTGGCGGATAGGGAAGGAGGATAAGTTTTAGAAGGGAGATAAGTTTTAGAGGGGGATAAATTTTGGAGGGGGATAACTTCTAATTTTGTTTGGATACTTTTTAGAATGGGTGGATAAGGGTGGGGGATAAAGAAGGAAATATAGAGAGAGAAACAAAATATAAAATATTTAGATATTAAAAATATATATTTTATTTCTATATATATATATATATAAATAAAAATATACATTTTGTTTCTCTTTATATATTTTTTTCTTATCCCCCACCCTCTTATTCCCCGGATAACTTTTAGTTAGGGTCTAGGTCACCCAAAAATTATCCGCCTCTATCCACCTGTTGGGGGAAAAATTATCCGGGGGCATAAATTATCCGCCTCCCCATCCGCTAGCCAAACGCCCGGGGGGAAAAATTATCCCCCCTCCCAATCCCTCAACCAAACATGCTCTAGGGGTTGTAAAACCAAACTACTCAAAGCTCGGTTTTGATTATTTTAAAAATTAGTTCGTCATTTAAACAAATTAAGTTCGTTTTATTTTTAAATCGAGTTTGAACTTCTAAAAATGCTTGGATTTATAAATTTATTTTGTATGAGAAATTAAGCTATTCAAGTTTAGTTTGATAAAAAGTTTATTTGACCAGATTCGTATGATTATAAATAAAACAAATTAAGTTTGATCATATTTGTAAATTCGTTAAAATTTCAAAAATAAAACTCAAACAACCCTCTACTCAACTGATACTAACATTGGCCCATTTTGAGTCCAATTAATATTTTCAAGGAAATTTGGGTCATGCTAAAAAAATTCATATCTTAAGAGCATTTGACCTTCCTCAAACTTGCCAGTTCTCGTGTTTCTTCATGGTTTCTCTGAATACTCATTGATATTAAAGATAAAATTCCTAAGTATTATTCGCATCCAAAGAAATTCAGATTGAGATATTCAAAACAACCTAGTAACACACGTACATCTATATTCATATGTATAGCTATACTATTATAAAGGTAACAACCAATTTGGTGTGAACACAATTTGAAATTAGTTCATACTTTTTTATATTAAAAATACCTTTATAACGATAACTGCTGCTAACTGCTGCTTTCATAGTTACAAAAACTATAAAAAAATAAA
Organism: Actinidia arguta var. hypoleuca; assembly: GCA_030159115.1. Taxonomy (NCBI): domain Eukaryota; kingdom Viridiplantae; phylum Streptophyta; class Magnoliopsida; order Ericales; family Actinidiaceae; genus Actinidia; species Actinidia arguta. Next base: position 14,228,502 of record BRYE01000003.1, on the reverse strand, counting down.
AATAAATAAGAAACAATTTTCAAGAATCTAGTTCTTCCTGTGCATCGTGTGGGCACTTAGTGCCAGTATATATACCCATTGACATGCTCCATAACTCAAGAATATTAAAGGAAGCCAAAGAAGCGAAGAATATATTGTAAGGGGACAAAATATACAACGATAGAATCTGGCCTTGCTAGGGTAGGGATTTTCGTCGAGCTATCGCTATGATGTAAGTTCGATGGTCTTCTGTGCCAGAGCTCGGTGCAAACACTACCGAAGATAGGTACTGTCCGAGCTAAGCCTACCATTACTTCCGAGCTGTTGTTACTTAGTAAGCTCAGTGGAGTAACCGCACCAGAGCTCGGACGAGGGGCAACGGCCGTCGGTAATCCCGAAAAATATCAAGGGACAGAAGATAACTTGCAGGACAAAGTTTCTTTTTACAGCCCCCATGCTCAAGACGAGATACTGATTGCATAATGATAGGCTACCAACCAGACTTTAGGAGCATGGCTGAGTCAACCGCCTACTCGCTGACACAATGGTCCGCAAGTACAAGCATGTGCCGAGCTGCAGTATGTTCAGTGACAAGATAGCTGGCATGTCAAGGCACGCACCAAGTTGTGCAATATAAAATCAGCCTTTCTTTCTTTTTTTCTTTCAAAGGTACGCAAATTCACTTTGGTAAAACTTACCCCCGTCTCTATACACATACTTTCCGGTCATCTAACTTGACCGTTGGATATCCATTTTTCGGAAACAGCTCCGGTGGCCATTTTCTTTCTATGTCTTAGCGAAGCCCTGGCAGACTGGTGAACACCTGCAGTCACTCATTCAGCCGTAAGACCACTTCAAGTGTCTATCATCGATTTTCTTTCTCTGATTTTTGTAAAGTCACACCACACACGCATCCTTATTCCCCTCTGAATTTCTATGAAACCCTAGAAAGTTACAGAGAAGAACAGACATTTCATGACCCAATGTGAACCTCTGACTCTCTCTCTCTCTCCCTCTGTCACTATTGCACCCATAAAAAATCTCACTAGAAATTGTCAGACCTTGTAGCAAGTTGTTAACCCTCTCCCAAACCAAACTCAACATTAAAAACCTTACTTCTCCACATAGCCAGGGCTTTGAATGGCCTGTTTGCTAACGTTGAGATTGGTCATTTGAATTAATAGGTTTAGTGTGCCAAATATCGAACTAACAAAAAAAGGGATGACAACGAGTAGATCGGATAGCCCCTTCCATACCCGATCCCTGAATCCAAACTACATCCCTTCATCTGTACCCAATACCAAATGGGTACATCTAGAAGTTATCAAACCCAAACCCAAACCCAAACCCAAACCCAATGAGAATTGTATAAATTCATATTCCTAACCACGGCAAAGCAATCTCTCTCTCTCTCTCTCTGTTGATACCTAGGTGGAAAGCAAAGAACCCATATCGAAAATCAGGTCAGAAACATCAGAATCAATTGTCAATGACCTTCCTGTAATGGGAATAAGCTGATGGGTCACCACATTAATTCTCTCCACGTATGGGTATTTTTCTTCAGTTTCTCTGAGAAACTCATTAAGTCAAAAGCCAAGTTACGTCCATTGCCCATTTAAAGAAAAGAATAGATACAACAAAAGCTGTATGTACTGAGAGATCGATCGCCGTGAATTCTGCAGGAACCTTCGCTACCAAAGCGTGTCTACAGGCTACATTCACAGTCTAGGTTTTAAATCTCTACAATAATACTCAATTCTCATTTTACTATTTTAGCACTTAAACTTAGGCTATCGGATGGAACTTATGGAAAGAGAAAGAAAAGAAGAGAAAATTAGTAGGTGGGTGAGCCTTTCAGGTATGTACGAATCGTAGTGTCGATGTTCGAATATGCAGTTATTTTTATTTGTTTATTTTTGCAATAAAATTAAATAAAAATAATATATATATATACACACTTTTTGATTTAGTTTTAGAAGAATATATATATATATATATATATATACACACACACACACTTTTTTGATTTAGTTTTAGAAGAAATAGGAAATAAAATAATTACACAACTTAAATAAATAAAGAGAACGGAAAACGAAAGAAAGAGGGGATGATATGAAAGGAAAATTTTAAAATGAGATAGATTAGAAACCTAACAACGAAGAGAAAAATTATAAATTTTCAGTTCTTTTTCTAGGTTCCAAACAAAGCCTTAGCCTTAGATTATTCTAATTAATTTGGTTATTAACTAGCAATTTAGTCAAAGAACAAGGTTTCTATGAAGTCCAAAAATATTAGTGATCCAAATTGTCTCTTTTGTATGTAGATCTCACTAAAAAAAAACCTGTTATAGCACAAAATCAGATCAATTGAATATCGATACACATTATCATAACGTGATTGTCTTAACAAAAAAAAAAAAAAACACTTACCAACTCACTATCATAACACATTAATTTGTCTTAAAAATATGGAAAGTCTAATTAGAAAAATCCTACTTGCCATCTAAACAAATTTTATTCAATAGTCAGTTTATCTGATTTTTTATACAAATAATCTTTTTCAACAAGTTCTCCAAAATAAACTTTTCGAATCACCAATGTGGTTACAATAGGCTAACTTTATAAATACGTTTAATTTTTGAATTTTAAAGCATCTTGGCCCTTTTGTGAATGTGGTACTATTGACAATTGTGATAAAGTCTCGAACATAAAATGGTACGTGGCACTGAACCAATAGTGAGAAAACTGTTACCCATCACAGAGTTAAAAATTATAATATCTTGAAGGGGGCATAATAGAAAACTTTTAGCCATGGGGCATGCAGTTACCAAATTGATAAAAATTAAATAATTAAAGGACCAAATTGAGATAATTTTATGTTTAAGAGGCAAAGTGAGATTTGTCAAATACTAGCTTAAAGGATCAAATATAATTTACCCTTTTTGGTAATATTGTAGACTCGTAGGGATGCTCCTTGTGGAAGAGGAGTACAAAAGTAAAAATAAAAAGACGCGTAAATAGTGGCAATGATGGGGGTATGTTTCTCATATAATTAATTACACAAATAAGTATGTGATTAAATAAACCTCTTTGTTTGTATGATGGAGGAGTAGTTATTTATTGTATGATTCTAGAGAGTTGTTGGAGGTTTGCAGGACAAACAAACGGGAATGAGAATCATATTTCTAGTAATTTTATTTTAAGAATAAGAATGTGTTATCCAAATAATTATATCGAGATGTTTAGTTTACTCAGGATTTTATTCAGAAAAAATATAAATTTTATTTATATTTATAAAATAAAAGGATAGAATTATGAAAATCAAGAATAATATTTTCAAAAATTCTACTATCCAAAGTGTTTGTATTGGTAGAGGTAAAAAGGGAAGACATGTTTGTGATGTATGTATATTGGTTACTGTTGGTCCTTCAATTCCTATGGGATGTCGCTGAAGCGATTTAATGTCAGTTGTTTCAACCCATGAAATCCATTCACATTTCATCTCTCTCTCTCTCTCTCTCTCTCTCTCTCTCTCTCTCTCTCAATCACTGTAGAATTATGTTATTTATTAGTACATGGAAAATGCTAACCATCATTGGGGAAGTTAAGATTTAAAATGTATTGGAATGTGCAAAAAATGTATAAAAATTTATGAAAGCATATTGTAAAGTATGAAATGTACATTGAGATTTAATTAATTTTTCTTTTGTACTCATTAATTATGTTCAATGGGTTGTGGTTAGCAAAACCTGTAGTATATTTATTCTATGTTTGGATTAGTTTTTGTTTTTTTTTGAAATATTTTAGTTGTTTTGAATTTTAAGTTTTTTCATCTATAATTAATTTTTTCACTGTTTGATTAATATTATGTACTTTTTCAGAGAGGAATCAAAATTGTAAAAATTTTGAGAAAAAATTTAGTAAAAAAAAATATTAGTGATTTTTTTTTAAATTAGATGCTTTTTTTAATATATTTTTCACATTTTTTTGGCCAAAAAAAAGGTCAAAATTTTGATCAAATAGTTCAAAACATTCTAAATCTCAAAAAAAGTTAGGGCCAACTGAGCCTTGTATTGAATTTTAGATTATGTGTTTTTATATTGTTAGTTTAGAAAACATTGAGTTATAACTTGTTTGATGCAGAATGTACTTTCATTGAGCATATATATTTAATTTCTTAATAATGGATTCAAAAATCAACAAATAACAACCCAAAATGTACCAGAAATAAAAAGGGACATTGATCCAGAAAATAGATGGGGCTTTTGTTCTACGTCGGATTTTTGTAAGTACACAAAGAGGCCTTTGCCTGTCCTAAGATCACATATTAGGAAGAAAAAAAACTTAATGCTAGAAAAAAAATTAATAAAAATAAATGATTTATTGTACTTCCCTAGTGCACTTGTTGCTCTACTTGACCTTTGGAGGGTCACCAAGCCTGAGCTCAAGATCAAGTTCCTCCAATGAGCCATTCTTGGGTCCAATCTCACTTGAACATGGTTTTGGAAACATTGAAGCAACATTAGTAGTGCTCTTGTGCCGCTTACGTGTGATTACCTCATCACCATCATCAAGCCCGCAATGTGCTTGATTTTGATTTTTAGAAACAACCAAATTCAAGCCCATAGACAAATTGGTTTCAACGCAATTACCATCATGACCCACAAATGCAAAATCTTCTTCTTTCCTCAAATTCTTTTCAAAGGTGGTTCTTGAATCTGACCAACATGGTGTGGAAGGAGGAGGGAAATTCTTCAGTTGTTCCTGACCAATAAAAAGAGAAAAATGAGACACACATATATAGTTAGGTAATTGACTCAAATTCTCTTGAGTAAATATGGAAAAAAACCTAGAAAGTGAATGAGGAGATGCAAGAAATTAATACATAAAATATTGGCAAAAGAGTAATGATATAGATATACATATGAAAAATATATACAGAATTTTTAAATAGGATGGTGTCTTCGTTTGTGAACCTTTTATCTTAAAGAAAAACACTCACCGGATTTAATTTTAAAATAACTACTGTCAAATCATTTTAGTACTGATTTCTATGTAAAAATTTCATTGGAATAACATTTTTCTCAACAAAATGCTACGTACCCAAAAAAATATGCAAGAAAATAAAGTATTATTGACCAAATTCATTCTGGGTATAGCTTACATCAAACAAATCTTGAATTTACACTATACACCTCATTTTCTTGTCAATTTGTGGGGTGAGTATTTGAATTACACAGCACAAACCATTATTAGCATAAGGGGTAAGATTGGAATCTATGAAGCAAACCTGGGATGGGTATGGAGAATATAATTGTTTGCAAGGATGGTGGTTTTGGTTTTGGTGATGAACAACAACTTCATGATGATGTTGTGGGATGAGAGATTGCTTGAGCCTAGCCCTATGCCTTCTATGGACATTCATGTGGCCTCCAAGAGCTTGGGCAGACCTGAACTCTCTCTTGCAAAAGCTACAAGAATAAGACCTTGGAGGCCACATGAACCCTCCTAGAGGCCCCGCAACGTCGTCGGTGAAAGCATGCTCTTCCCAAGAGCTGTTGAATGGGTCCATCCTTGCTTGGAAATGCAAATTCATATTGTGTGTGTTCTTCATCCACATGGAGTAGTGAGAGTATTGTTCCATTGTGGTTAGAGAAGAGAGAGACATGAACAAAGTTGGAGGCTAGAGAGAGGAAGTTATTATAGATGATTTAGTGATGGTGTATGTGTATATTCAAATTGAATGCATGAAAGCTACTGAAGAATATGGTGAGGGAGAGGAAAAGCCCAGCTGAAAGAGTCTTGTGGGTGTTTTTGGAAAGTGAGGGAATGGGTAGCTCTCATTTCGCTCTTTTAGTGAAGTTACTATTTGTTGCTATATGTAGCTAGATTTCTATATACGTCCTTGGATTTTTCTTTGAGAAGCTATGGGAGGTCCCACACTAGTGGTCTGCTCATGCAACTGTCATGCAATTCCAAGTTTGGAAATTTAGTCAGCAGTCTCTAGAGTATGACGGTATGGAATCAGAATTTTAATTAGAATAGAGTGAAATTAGTTCAATTTTTTTTTATATTTGAATAATAAACTTATTTTTTAAAGCAATAAACATATTTTACAAGTTCAATCAAGAGTGTTTACTATTTAAAGAATAATTTAAATTCCACATTTTTCAAAATTGGGAAAAATTGTCTAAGGTTGATTGGGAGTGGTAGAATATTTCATAGGTGTTGAGGTAAAAATCTGGGCCGAGTAATTCAACAGTCAATACTGCTTTTATACTTCGGCTCTAAACCTTGGCACAATTCGGGCGACCTGTGCAGTAATAAACAAACGTGATCGACCGGAGTGAGCCGCTCAAAATCCTTCCGGCGTTGAGATTAGACCAAGGCGAATATCAGCTAAAAAATAACAATATAGCTTTATAAAAATATTCGAATTAAATATTAACTCTTGAGCGTACCTTTTTATTATAGGGGAGCGTCTTTATATAGGTGGAGGTTGGAGATCCATGTGAAGATAATCAGGAGAGATTTTCGGGCATTCATGTTTGGAAAGTATATCCCTAAGATACAAGAGAAATAATAGAAGACTGCTATCTGGAGAGCAGCCAGCAATCATAGGAACCGTGATGGATAATGTTTTCCTATAGAGGCAGAATCCTCGCGGAGATGGACACTGGGACAGTAGGAGTTCTTGTGGAGATAATCCTCTTAAGGTTGGTTTCTCATTTGGCGATGTGAATGACCTCGCCTCATGGCGAGCTGGAGATGACTCCGTGCCTGCTTTCGGGAGAAGCGGTAGATTAGCGATCAAAATAAGGGGCGACCATAAACATAATTGGGCCACAGCGATGTGCTCAGCTTATTATAAATAAGTAGTTAATTTACCCACATCAGTAGCCCCCTACTCGAAATACCGAGATGAGACGAGGGATTTACGAGTAATTGGCGAGATAACTGCCTATTGGTAAGGTGGCCACGTAATGATGAAATGCCACCACAAATGGACATGTGGACAAGGGCATTTAATGTTGAAGTGATGTTGCGTACAAAATGACGGCGCATTATGGATGCTTTTGGCAGGAATGGCAAAGCGTTAAAGGTCTTTTTGGCGGGAATGGCGGTTAAGAACTCGGGAGCAAAAACGTTGCATGATCTAGGACGTTGGAGCATTTAAATCTCAACCCTTGGTATCTCCTATATACAGAGGGGCCCGTCCATTCATTTGTAATTTTACGCTTGCGTTGGCAAACTGTTGCTCTAGTTCTAATTTTCTCCTCGCCCTTATTCGTGGTTGCCTTCTCACCTTAAGCTCAGTAAGTGTCCTAACCCCGCTTTTACTCACTTTTGTAGTTTATGTCCCATAAGCCCAAGGTAGGTCATTTAGAAAACTTATAGGATTCTCTACCCTCTTGGGTGTCTGATCATTTAGGAGAAGGATCATTGTATATAACAGACGAAGTGAATCAATCTCCTAAATCACCTATGGAGGATCCCTCAATCCCTAAGGTCAACCCTCTGGTCGCCATTCATCCCTCAGTGGAAAAGGAAACAAATATTATGACCCTAGAGGAACTGATCCTACTTAAGGAGTCTTACTCTTTTTCTCAAGGCGTACAAATCAGGATTCCCAAGGAGGAGGAGACTATAACTTCAACCCGTCCAGGTGAGGTGGACTTTTATAAGGCCACCTTTCACACGGGTCTCTGATTTTCCATTCACCCTGTGATTAGGTTAATTTTATAATTTTACAACATATGCCCTACTTAGTTCGTCCCCAACGCGTAGCAAAGCGTTGTGTTGTGCAATGGCATTGTGGCGAGTATACAAATATGACATGTCCCTTTCTGAGTTTAGGAACTTGTTTAATCTTAACACTAGCCCTAAACCGGACCAAAGCTAGTTATACTTTAAGGCAAGGTACAAAAAGACCCTCTTCGGAGGATACCCCAACAACGTCAAAGGGTGGAAGAGCAAATTCTTTTTCGTCTCGAGGACTTAATAGGAGCTTCCTAAAGGTTCATCTCGAGAAGGTGGTATCCCAAGGGTCTCGATGTCATGGGGCATTCCAGGTCGGTCTTAGTTTTTATTATAATTTTTGAGCTCCTAAAACATTTAAACAGTTAACATTTAATTTCATATACTTTTCAAATAAGCATTGCAATGACTTGCCCAGGCTATATGGGAACGAGCAAAAAGTTTTTGAAGAGATTTTTAGCTCGGTGGAGAAACAAGGGCGCTACTTAGTCTCAGTGCTCTTAAAGTCAAAATCTTTTCATCGAGTTTTTGATTCCCCGGCATCCATGGCATCCGGGAATCAAGAAGAGGATCGGCCTGAAGGTGGTGCACCAAACTTGTCGAGCGACGTGGGTGAGTCATACCCTTCTCGTGGTGAACACATTCAGTGAGACAGCCGTTCCCGAGATGAATCAGTAGAGTACCTAGGAATCCTTAGGAAGGAACTAAAGAGCATTTTACCTCATGTTCCTAATTTGAACTTGCTAAGGTGGTCAGGGGAAAAGTTCGTGATCCCATTTTAGAATTTCACCAAACATTTTGAGCTCAAGCTCGGACTCCATAGGAGAATCCTAGTCGGATTTAGGGCTACCTCCTAAACTTAAATCGGATGGTACTGCCTCTTGTCTATTCTAAGCGTTTGAATTTTCATGTTTGACATTTGTTGTATTATTTTGCAGCTATGTCAAAAAGAATTAGCCTTAAGAAGCTCGGCGAGAAGGTAGAAAAATCCAAAATGGGGTTTCGGTTGGGGGGCCCTCCTAGGCTAAAGGGGTGGTGATTGGCGAGAAGTGCCCAAGGGAGGCCCCCTCTAGCTCGCCCAGTAAGAAGGGCAAAACAGCTGATAGCCCTAAGGGGAAAGAGGTTGCCTCTGCACTCGAGCCAAAAAGGAAGGCGACTAGAGCTGGCGACCCGATGTACTTGGGAGCCACCCCTTCCTCGAAGCCCGATGAGGGAAGCTTGCCCGGTCTTGGCACCGTCCTTGGATCCAGGGCCTCCATTGCAGCCCCTCCATAGTTGACAAGATATTGCGGGGAGTGATTCCCTCCACGGACAAGGAAAAGGTGGAGAAGCTGACCTTGGATCAGAAGGTCACTAGATTTTTCCATGTCATTGGCCAGGTATCACCTCAATTCTACATCTAATTTTTTCTTTGATATTTTATGCTCAAGTTGTTCTTAAAAATTTTATTTATAGCAGACAATTGTGCTCGAATCCTCCCTTGTTGTCCGGAGTAGGGAAGTAGGAGAAGAGGCATCCCTCCAGCAAATAGAGCAACTTCGTTGGAAAGCAAGGTATCTCGCCTCCAAAAGTTATTTGGCGAGCTAAAACAGCAATTGGCCGAGGCCCGATCTCAGGAGAAAGAGTCCGCGGATGAGTTGGCCAATTTAAAGAACGAATGAGATGACTTGGCCGACAAGCTTGAGAAGTCAGGTCTTTTTGTGGTGGAGTTTTGAGAGGCCCTGTCCCGAGCCAAAAAGTTTGCGGAAGATAAGTTCAAGTCCTCATCTGAGTTTTTGAGAAGGGCTTTTCTATCCATGTCTTCTAGCCAATAAGTTTCGGGTCTAAATACTTTGATAACTTTGTAGGGGTCTTCTCAAGTAAGACCGAGCTTCCCTGCATGTGGTTCCTTTGTGGCCAAGATAACTTTTCTCAGGACTAGGCCGCCTAGCAAGAAAGACATGTGCTTGACTCTTTGATTGTAGTATTTGGGACCTGGTGCTTTTAAGTTTCTAGGCATATTTCAGCTTGTTCTCTTTTTTTTCCAAGAAGGTCAAGGTTGAGCCTAAGCTCAATTTCATTATATTTTTATCAAAATTTAAGGTTCTGAAGCTCGGCATTCCAATTTTCACTGGTATAACTGATTTTGTCCCGTATACCATAGAGAACGGCGTCTCTCCAATAGGAATTCTGCTTGTTGTATGTTATGTCTAAAGTATGTTCGGCAGGTATTTTACCCATTCGCTTTTAGAATTTTCCAACCTTGTCTTCAAATTTCTCAAGATTGTCCTATTGGTGACCTCGACTTGTCCTTTTGCTTGAGGGTGGCCAGGCGAGGAGAAATGGTGGGCGATGGCGATGGCGATGGCGAGGTACAAGCAGAAATGTCTGAATTCATCATTGTCGAATTGCTTGGCGTTGTCCGAGATAATAACCTTAGAAATCCAGAATCCACAAATGATGTTTTTCCATATGAAATTTCTGGTGTTTCTTGTTGTGACTTTGGCGAGAGGTTTTACTTCTATCTACTTGGTAAAGTAATCAATGGCGACAATCAAAAATTTATTTATAATGGAACTTGGGGTAGGGACCCAAGTATGTCCACGCCCCACTGAGCAAAGGGCCATGGGCTAGTCATTGGGACCATCTCGGTGGGTGGGAGATAATTGGAGCAAACCGTTGACATTTATCACAATTCCTTGTGTATGTTGCCACATCTCGTTCCATCTGTGGCCATAAATAACCATGGCAAATTATTTTTCTCACTTGTAACCTCGCCTCTGGATGGTTTTCGCAGATGCCTTTATGGATTTTTTTTTCAGCACATATTCCCCTTCTTTAGGTCGGAGACACCTCAAAAGAGCCCCTGAAAAACAAACAAGTTTTTTTAATCGCCTTGAATAAATGTAAGAACAGGAACAAAAATTGAGATTTAAATCGAATAGATATCTGGCCAATGATATGAAAAAACTTCCTGATCTAGGGTTAGTTTTTCCACCTTTTCCTTGTCGACAAGTGGAATCACTCCCCCAAGGTTAGTTCAACAGCCTCCTGAAAATCGTTAGAGAACCTGAATTCCTCAATGGTTTTCTTTTTGGCAGTGACCACCTGCTTTTGGAGCCTCCCAACCTCGGCATCTTGATCCTCTTTCATTTTTTTCAACTCATCGGCGACCTACTGTTCTCTGGCTCAGGCCTCAACTAGTTGCCCTTCCAATTCGCTGGCCAACTTCTGGGCTTGAGCCATCTCACCCTCAAGCGAGGCAACTCGGCCTTGTTGAAGATTTACCTCATCCCCAGTGTCCCTACTTCAAACGACAAGGGAAGAACCGAGCACAACCACGTATTACAAACAAGCTTTTGTGATCGCCTTGAATAAATGAAAGAACATGAACAAAAACTGAGATTTAAACCAAATAGATACCTGGTCAATGATATGAAAAAATTTCGTGGCCACCTGATCTAGGGTTAGTTTTTTCACATTTTTCTTGTTGGCGGGTGGAAATACTCTTCCAAGTATTTTTTTCAGCCACACAAGGACTCCCCAGCATAGAGGCCCTGGGCCCCAGCACAGTGCTAGGGTTGGCCGAGGTGCCTTCCTCGAGAGCAGCTATAGATGTTTCTCCCTTCTTCGCCACATGAGTCAACGTTGCCTTCTTTTTGTCCTTGGGTGGCGAGGCGGACCCCTTATCCTTGGTGTCAAAAGTCATTTTGCCCTTTTTGCTAGGCAAGGTATCAAAAAACCTCATCCCAAAGTCTTTTTCCCTGGATCACCACGCCCTTTGTTGAAGAGGTGGCAACCTTGGATTTTTTCGACAATTGGGCGAGCTTTTTGAGACTAATTTTCTCCGATATAGTTGCAAGAAGAAACAAGAGATTAGTCATAGAATGAGATAAAGTACTTAGGAAAAGAAAGAGACAATACCATTTGATCTAAGCTCGGGGGTAGCCATGGGTTTGACCAAGTCTCCGATTTAGAGCTCGAGCTTGAGCTCAAACTATATGGTCCCAAACCTAAGACTGGGTCTTGAACTTTTCCCTCTAACAGCCTTAACATTGTAAAATCAAGAAGGCGAGGTAAGATCCTCCTCATTTCCTTCCTAATGGTTCCTATATATTCTACCGAGCCATCTCAGGCAAAGTTCACCTCAGGAGTGATGAGATTCACCCTCGTCGCTCACAACAGGAGTTGCCCCACCCGCTGGTATTTTCTTTCCGCCATCCTCGCCACCAGACGTCATAGACTTAGAAGGAAGGCCAAAGCTCCTACGGAAAGATTTGGATCAAGGAGTATTGGGACCGAGTAGAGATTCCCTCCCTTTATCGAATTCAAGATATTATCAAATCTTTTTTGCTTGTCCTCAAACAGTTTGGGTTGCTTGTTGCAGCGTTTGCCTATAAAGCATATCAAATGATTATTAGTACGTGAACATTTTGAGAATGAAAGAAATATTCATATAATAAATATTGAAACTGACCTGGGGTCCCCCATGATCTCGGGCCCCTTGGAACTCCAACTTTCCAAGACAACTTTTCAGGGAACTCCCAGTTATCTCTTGATATGAAGAAAAACTTTCTCTTCCTTCCCTTGACATTGCTGGGATATCCTCCAAGTAGGGTCTTCTTCGGCCTCGCCTTGAAATATAGCCATCCATGGTCCGACTTAGGATTTTTGTTAAGACTGAACAAGTTCCTGAACTCAGAAAGGGTTAGGGTTATATGCTCGCCACAA
>BRYE01000003.1:14188556-14191056 GCA_030159115.1 Actinidia arguta var. hypoleuca | reverse complement strand
AGAAAGTAACATGTCCCTATTCTAAAAAAGAAAAAAAGAAGGCAACATGTCAGCTCATCGCTTAGTTTTAAATCATGCTAGTCCAGTGATTGGAAATATATATGGTTGTCTGAATATGAATCTGAGGAGCATATGTTGTTTCTCCTTTAGTAAGTTTGAGATGAGCACACCATGGGATAGAGCTTATGCCAGTGTATGCAAATACAAGTCCAACTCTATTTTGATTCTTGACATCACATGTGTAGATTCAGCCATTCACTTATTCTTGATAACGTGAAAAGCTTCAGTCTGTTTGAGGCTTTATTAAATTTATCAAGTAAATTAGGCTGGAGATCTTATTAGCATGAGATCAGTAATATGCACATCACTACCATATTGTGTTTTTTGAAAGGGATTGCAGTTGACAACCTCAATGGTATGTTTTTTTTATTAATTTTTTTTTATCATCTTCGAGATAATTTTTATTTTAAATATGTTCAATGTATATGCATGTTTACGGCTTCCTTTAAGACAAGTAATTTTCTTTCCAAAAAGTAGTTCTTAAGAATGAATTATCTCAAGTTCAATGCCCATCCACCTGTCAAGTTGCATTCTTAGGGTTGGGAATTTGATTATTTCCTCTGTTTTTTTGTAGGCATTCACAATTGTTAAACCCTTACTACTTAATTGTTCTCTTCGTGGATTGAGAGTTTGCATTTCCTTGAAGAGTCAAGACACTCTAACTCGATGCGGGTAAAGCAAGATGTTATTGATCTGACACAGCTTGAAGCAAAAATATATATGGCTGAATCACTAAGCATAAAGCTTGCAGCGAGTGTGCAAACAAGATGGACTTGAAGCTTTGCATTATTAAATGTTGAAATGGTGTCTTTTATGCAGAAATTGAGAAGTGGGTGAGTTTGGAAAAATCTCGCTTCTTCCATCTGAGCCTCATAGGATGCACCACCAATGCGACACATTAGTAGCGCTGCAGCAGTAACCTTCTCCAGCAGCCCTTCAGGAGCTTTATCAGCTTTTGTAACAACAGCTAGGCTCCTCTCGCCAGTTTCATCTGAATGCCGCGTCATCCTTGTTGATTCACGTATAGGGAAATGAACAGTTGCAGGTAAAAATCCAGTATTTACTCTCTTCTTATATTTTTTTTTAAAAGAAAAATATAATGTGTTTCATCCATGTCTTAGTGATTAACATGAGTGTCTCTAAATCTGAAGAAATATAGAACTAATAAGACATGTTTTGACGGGTGTCTGACATGACAAATCATCTTTTTAGAAGCGTCCTTGCTTCTTTGCTTTTGTTTTGTCTACCTTTGTCTTTGTTATTTAAAAAAAACTCTAATCATACTTCCCTTGCACCAAAAAAATACAATTCTATCCTTGTTATTTAAGGTTTGCTGCAAAACATCTTAAGATTCAAAACTGATCTCCCAGAAGGGACGAGAGTGAAAATCTGGGGAGGCAATTTTAGGTAGAGTGAATACTGAATAGCCTCACAGCGCTCACCTTTATTCATCAAACAAGAGCATAAAAGTTGGAAAAGAAAAAGGTGGCGTTCAGTCTCTGTCTCAATATATTTTTGTTTCTGCAACCAATTTTACCAAACTTCAATAGCTGACAATTTCATGTTTCTTTGAAGGAACAAAACATCAGGTTGATCATGATTACTTGAAAAGAGCCTGATAAAGTGCTGAATGAAAGGGCTTCCTTTAGTCTTCTCTTCAGGTAAATGATTGGTAGAAGATTTCCCGTGGAAAAGTGGTTTTACTGCATTACATTATATAGAGGTTTCCAAATATATATATATATATATATGGAGCCTATTCATATATCAAAACTTCCATTTTATTCTAATTATATTTGCCTGCCTGCACGAATGACTCCCAGGTGTCTATTCTATCTTGTACCTCTTCAGCAGTGAATCTCTTAAAGTCATTGAAGGAAATCTCCCAAATTCTTCTAAGAGGGCATAATGCTCTTCCACTCATCGTCTCCTTCTCCATGTTGGCATATAGGAACTGTAATTCAGGTAAAAATAACAAAAAAACATAGATGTTATACATGCTGCAACAAGTGGAAACTGTAAAGGAACTTTTTCTTTTCCTGTTCATTACATATATTGTATGCAATACCTCAAAAGAGTTTTCCATTGCGACATACAACAGAGACAGTCTCTGCTTTTGATTGAAGAATGTGGTGAAAGAGATTTGTGTGGCTCATTGATGTTACGAGCAGTATGGGTTCCAAGTCCTTGAGATGATAGAGTGGAGAAACGAGCACGTCACTGAGCTTTTCATGAATAAACATATCCTGCATATACCACAAGAACTCGCGTAATCAATCATGACTTCTTAACTTTTATTTTTCAGATGTGGATGGGATTTTTTTTTCTTTTTAGATGAGTGAGTACTAAGTAGGGATGACCTTATCCAATATGACAACCTTTAATCTGTGTCTGAGTTACTCTATGAAAAAAGACGAGAGAACATACCTTGGAGTGGGGG
>BRYE01000003.1:14173556-14176056 GCA_030159115.1 Actinidia arguta var. hypoleuca | reverse complement strand
TTGATTTTTTAATTATGTTGTATTCATTGGGTAATTATTAAATGTGTTAAGCTAATTTTTGAATTATTAGATTATGATTATTTGTGGTAGGTAGTTGAATGGTTGAAACAAAGCAGAGCTGACCATTTTTTTACAAAAGTCTCCAGTATTATTGGCGACTCTCCCAACTGTGTTAGTTTCCTAAATAAGTTTTCAATTGTGTTATTTTTTAAATTATTTTTCAAAAACAGGTTAAAAACAAAAAAAACTCTAAATATGTTCGTAGGGAGCATATTGACTCGTATAACGACAGAACGGAACCATACTTTTTTGGGATAGATGAGAATTCTTTCTTTTTTGTACTTGGGAAACCAAAAACAAAGAGAAAATAGAAAAAAATTATTAAAATGAAAAATTTAGAGAAAAATAATTTATTTATTTTTGTAAGGAAATGAAAATAAAAATTTTGCATGGTTTTAACAGAAAGAAAAAAAATGATAAAATAACTTTTAAAAAATAAAAAAAGAAAGAGGAAAAAAGGTGTAAAAAAAATTAAAATGAGGAGGATAATAATTTTTTACTAGTTTTTCATCCGATGAAAAACTAAGATACAAATAGGGAAGACCAAAAATTATTATTTTCCATTTCTTTCTCTACGTCTCAAACTCACCCTTAAAGGTCAGGTCCCCTTTTCATTTTATCTTCACCAAATTAGTTTTGAATAAGGCCCATTTTGCCTAGCTTTTTGGATATTTTTTATTTGTTTTAGTCGTGTTTAATAAAAAAAAAATAATCATTTGATAAAAAAAAATTATATTTTTTTTATTTCTCAAAACAAAGAGGAGTTTGAAAATGTACAGAAACTCATCTAATTTGAAAAAAAAACCCACTAACAATAATTTTTACTCGCCAAATTAACTATATATTTTTTTATCTTTAGCAGTTTTTATTATAAACTTGAACAAAATATTTACATTAGTGAATCGTTAATATTTTGGCGTAATCGTGCAAAGGTACAAATGAAAAATGTTATGAAGTCGTCATTCTCTCCCTTATTTTCCAAAAAAAAAGGGAGTAAATTTGGAGAAATTATTTGGCAGTGGTGGTTTAACTTTCTTATGATTAGATTAAGAAAGTAAAAAATTATTATTATTTTATTTAAACTGTGATTAATATGCATACACGTGTCATATTTATTTGTTGAATAGTATCGAGTAGTGTTCTAACAACACTTGTCGTTGAAGTGGTATTTCCCAGCTACCGTTGAAGGGGTATAAATCTGGCCTGCCTGATCCGGTCCATTTGAAAAATTGTGGCCCAATGTGTTAAATTGTGCTTGGGCGAGGTTCATTTGTCAAATGTCAAGGCCCAAGGGGATAGGTTTTGGGCTTGGGCATGGCTCGGGCCCTGGCTCGAGCTCCAGTCTGGGCTTGGGCATAGACCTAAACATATACTGTTTTTTTTTGGTAAATATCACCGACTTCCCATGAAGTTTTTGACAAATACATCAACGTCCTTGTAACTTTTAAATTTGCACTGGCTTTTATACTTTTGAAACTTTTGTCAAGACTCTCCCTTGGAGAGAATGTTTGTGAAAAAATCACAACATTCCCCTTATATTTACGGTTTGTGTATTATTTTCTCAATACACAAATTAAAGTTTTTTCTTTTTAAAAAAAATGATTAAAAAATATTTTTCAAGTATATTTAGACTAAGAGAACTTAAAAAGTAAAATATTTAAAGTAATTTTAAAATAAAATGATTATTAAGAACAAAATTTTATATTTTAATTAGGATTACTTAAAAATAAATTATTTGGGGTTACTTTCGGTTAGGTCTCATATTCCTAATCAAAATATACTTAAAAAATAATTTTTTTTATAAATAAGATTTTTTAAAAAAAATGATCTATATATTTTTAGTTTTTAAATGCTCCTAATCGAAACATAGTTAAAAAGTAAATTTTGTTATCATTTTTTTTTTGTAAAAACAAAGAATGCTTATTTAATTTAATAGATGTATTGAAATATTTTTTTTGAAAGCTCTAAATCTAAGGGCAAGTTTATCTTTTTTGCAAAAAAAATTGACTCCAAGAAAATCTTGATAATAATTTTAAAAGTAAGGGAGATCACTACTATTTTTTAAACTACAGGGAAGATAATATCTGTCAGAAATCTTAGGGGAGGTTAATGAAATTCACTCTTGATCTTATGTTTTGTATATCCACCGATACAAAATACTTTTTTTGTATTTTTGTTATTTATAATTTTCCAATGTTATTATACATTTCACTGCAAGTAATAATTTTTGATAAAATTTATACTTTCTGAATCTATTTATCAAGATTTATCAAAAAAAATCAATATTAAGTAGTTTTTCTTACCGTAACTTTTGAATAGTTTTTTATTTTTTATATATTTTCAAAAGATTAAAATATCATAAAGGCCTGTGAATGACTAAGAAGTTAATATTCATATTTAGAGAGTTTATTTTATACAATATTGAGAAATTAATTCTCAT
>BRYE01000003.1:14161056-14166056 GCA_030159115.1 Actinidia arguta var. hypoleuca | reverse complement strand
AACCTGTTTGATATACAAAAATACAGGCCTTGCTACAATATACCATTCTATACATAACTAGATCCCTTTAATTTTCCAGTTTCTTGTCAATCATTGAATTTATCGTTGTGACGAAGAAAGGAGTAAAGAGAATAGTACCTCATAATCAATGAAGACCAACCATCATACCCAGCAGAAATAAGGTGCTCTATGGTGGCATTCCGTTGTTTCTCAGGCTTCCTTGAGAACAAAATCAACGGCCATCCACCAGCTTGAAGTTTTTTGTACAATTTCAGATTGAACATGTACTTCAAATCTTTAGCCTCTTTGAGGCAATCATCACAACCAAATTAACTCAATCTGCACTGAGGCAGACACACATATTATTACTCTTTGATAAATAGCGGAAAAATTAGGGGCACGACACATTTTTAACGACAATCAAAGTGATACAACATTTCATATAAAAGTTCCTGGAACACAAAGCAACACCAAATTTAGAAGGAAAAAGGTAATCATGGTGGTGGGGGACTATCCTAAGGGGGATTATCTGAGTAGGCACAAGAAACCAACTTTATAGATAAAAAGAAATTTATATATTCCTTCAACCGTTTGTTCTGTTCTAGATAACTCTAAGTTCTAACTATCGAATCTATCCAAAACGAAGGAACACATGACAGAAGTCAAAACGTTTTGAAGCCTTATGAAATGTTAGAAGAAATTGTATTGAATGAATTAATTAAGAATACATACGAGTCCTCTTTATATAGAGGACAACCGAAAATGAATAGTTTGCATAAAAAAACAATAATAAAGTAAATAAAGTATTGTATCAATCAGGAAATCAGAATATATTCTGAATATATTCTAACATGAAAGATGGCTGATGGGGTATGCCTTGTAACTTTAATGACCAAGTGCTGTCACTAGCATGTTTAAGGATCTAGGAAGTAATTTGATACAAGAATACAAGTGCCACGTGCTACTCAGAAAAACACTGGGTACAAGAAGTAATTTGATGAGAAAGAACGGAAAAAAAAGAGGATGAATGAAAAAAGGACATATAGGAAAGTAAAACTAATTTCATTTTGTTTAAATTCCAGACAATTAGCAAATGATAGAATTTTGTAGGCAAAATCCAGTTCCGACTATCAAAAATGGTATCCTCACTTGAACAGGGATTTGAGGACAATTGATTAACTTTTACATGATAAGCTTTACATATTTAGGATCTGCTTGTTAATTTTGAGATTCTATACGAACAAAATGATACTTTTGACATGAGAAAGGAGAAGTGAGCCAGTAAATTTTATATGTACAGCTTTGCTAAATTTACTGGGACAGCAATGTAATGAGAACTTGAAGGAAGGAAGTCATCAGTGTCCAACAACATCAAAGCCAGACCATCGTCTAGTGGTTTAACACCATTGAAGTAGTTTTCAGCCATCCAGACTGAAAGATTTAAATCTCTTGCGTATTGACCTTTGTTTATGTAATTGGGCAGCGGTAATTTTACAGACTTCAGGGAAATTGTTTATATCCAATCTATTGAGCTCAGTATGCATAGAGAAGACTTTGCAGTAATCGTAATTTTCATTTGAGTTCGATATATCAACAATTCCTGCACTCCTACTTTCACAGGATTGCAACATGACAGTTAACACAATCAGCAAAGTGATTAATAACACCCCGACTGTCACAAGTCCAGCGATGAAGATAGTTGCAGCAAAAGATGTCATATAAAACCCTGATTCCATCACGTAAAGGCTTCCCATATCTGCATTAATTTATGCCAGAAGAACAACCTCATGAAGATAAAATAAAAAATATCATTATTAGACAACACAATGGGTAACATGAAGTACTGGAAAGCACTGAATACTAATATACTAGGCATTATAGAAACAAAATTGGTTTGTGACCTACGAATTACATCTATATACTGATTAACTCAATTGCAGAATGTAAACATCCTTTTTGTGATAAGTAAAATACCAACATATTAAAAGGATGCGAAACGTGAAGAATTTACAAAACATACAGCTTATACCCACATTGTAACTGTCCTACAAAATCACCAAGCAGAAAAGACAAAAGAAAAAATTCCTTCTCAAGCCAAAACATCCATTACATAAACTTTTCTTGGAACTTTCCCGTAAGTGGATATGAACATAGCTTATGAAGCAATGCCACAAACATATTTCATCTATAAACATAGCTTATATAACTGTGAAAGTAACATTTAACTGTAACGTTGCCGGATATCAGCATTAAATTAACAAATCTGTTATTTCAATCAAACAGAATTTTTTTAAAGATATTCTTCAAATGTGGTATCCTACAGAGATACACCATTGCTTCTTGTCTTATATCAACGAAACAATCTACAATGATCAACAAGACAAGAAATTGTCAAAAAACAGCAAAGGCTTACCAGAATCTCCTCTACTTGAAAGACTCCGGTTGGAATATTCCCTCTCCATTTGATGGGCATAGGCAAACATTGGAAATGACTCAACTGATAGAGCTGAAAAGATCTACAAGATCCCTTCCAGATAATAGAAGGGATGCCTGCAAATTGCCAGTTAGACTCAACTGATGCAAAAGGGACCTAGTAAACCCCTTCCAGAGGATAAAATGTATACCTGCAACAACAGAAATAAACTGATTGGCACAAATGTCATTGAAATTCATATTGGCAACCAATAACATTTATCTACAAGTAGACTTGAAGAAACTTTAGATTTACGTTTCAACCTCTTTCTCTAAAAGAAAGAAAAGGAAAAAAACAAGACACTACAATATATATGTTCAAATTCAATCATCATCTTAAATGATCAGACAACCACCACCATTAATTGGAAAATACTTGATGTTTATTAGAAAGAAACTTTGCATAACAAAAGCCGACAGCTAATTTCCTAATTTCTCTGCAATCATCTGATTGCACGACCATAAAGTGAATTATGTAGGAAAAGAAAATGATAAGAAAACATTATAATAAATTTTATCTATGTTACATACACTCATATTAAGCGGTAGACCTTCCTAAATATAAATATTAGAATATTGGGATATGTGTCCAAAATTGAGTACGGGTACGGGGATATGTTATGAGCACTTATTTATATTATATATGTCATAATATTCTTAGACAATATGTCGTATATTACTTAGAAATAAACTTGAAATCGCATGGGATTAAGAAAAAATATGGAATATCTATATCACATTCATGTGAAAAGCTGTAAGTGTTGTTTACAAGCTAATGTGAACTTTTTTTCCTTCAAATATCATAAGATTTAGAGGATCCAATGTCTAAATTGCGTACGCATGTCAGACACATATCTCACACCCATACCTATGTCATATTTGCAGGACACGGGTATTTTGGAAAAATAGAAGAGTCCGTGTAACATAGAATTTTATATTTTTCACTTCATGTTTTCTTCCATTTTTCCCTTCCCTCCCCAAATCCTGGATCCAAACACAGACTTAGCTGCAAGTGGATTCCAGGAAAGTTTACATTTACCATGCTGTTCACAACCAAATCACATCTCATTGATCTCAACTTCTTTCCCAATCACATGAAAAAAAAAATACTACCGGTCACTTCAACAAGATGTAAATTCAAATTCAATCATACAATAGCCACCACAAATTGGAAAATAATTTCATTTTAGCATACAAAAACTCCAACAGTTTAATTTTCTAATTTCTCCGCAACCATCTCAATGATCTCATTTTGCAACATCAATTAATCAAATCGCAGATCTTTGCTTTCCGTCTCGTAATCAGCTCGAAAGATCGCAAAGTGGAATCGATTTACACAAAACTAACTAGTAAACGAACCATTAGATTCAAATAAAGCCAGATCAAATTACACAAGCTGGTACATACACGCATATAGATAGATAGATAGAGACCTGAGGGCGACATTGAAGAGATTGTGGTTCTTGAGAGGCGAAGGACGATCATAATTTGGAAGATAAAGAAGAAGCTTCGCCATTTTCTCACTTTCGCGAGCTCGCGGCGTATGATTTCTCTGACGTGTTGGGATAACTTTGTGGGAGGGACGCAGAATTATTGGAAGGGGGAAGCTTCTAAACGCGCACACTTTTCTTCTATATGCAAATTCCTTCTTAGTGCACCCTTTAAAAAATCAATAATTCCATTAACACAAACATTTGTACACACAATTACATAAATGTACAAACTCTCTCACATGTATTGTATGAGCCTCACACATGTTAGATTATACAAATTTCTATCCATTTTAATTGATGTATTGAGAAAAAAAATATAAAAATATAAAATCTAGGATAATCTTGTTATTTCTGTCAGAAAATGAAGGCAACAAATTTTTTTATAATAATTTTAAAAGTAAGAAAAATTATGATATTTTAGAAATTATAAGGGAGGAAAATAAAATTTATCCAATTTTTTTTTATTCCCTCAAGCTATTTGGATGATGGCCAAGGTCTTTTTTGGATTATATATGGTTACTTTAAGTTTTGAATTTTTTTGCTTTTAATAAATTCTTTTTATCTTTTTATTAAAATTTATACTTTTTTTATTTTTCTTGACGAGAGGAATTTGACAATGAAAAATTTTGTGTTCAAATTTGAAAAAAATATTTACTATTTTTTTATTCAAAAAAATAATTTATTTTTTGTTTTCGGTGTACTTTTTTCTCCAAATATACCGATGTTCAATCAATTTAATATTTTTTTTCCCATACAAAATGGGCGATTTTGATCTCATCATTGGGCTCAGATTAGGCCCAAATTTTTTTCTCACAGCATGCACCCACCCCAAACTCGGAGGGTTCACAAATATTATATTAAACTTTCTAGCATTTTTTAATCTCTTTCTGTTAGAGAAATTTCCCCAAATTGACTCCCAGATATTCTGTTTGAAATTTTGTAAATCACTAGGATGGTGCACCTTGGAGTCATCCCCCTTGTGATCCCCTATCCCTTTGTTCTTAATTAGGAAACTTCCAAAAAAGATCACATTGC
>BRYE01000003.1:14148556-14158556 GCA_030159115.1 Actinidia arguta var. hypoleuca | reverse complement strand
ATTGATAAAAGCGGAGAGAGATTAATGGCCAATTTAATTAAAAAAAATTATATTAGTAGAAAGATGGAGTAATTGCTTTGTGTAATATACAAGAAAAACTTTGGGTGTGGAACATATGGGTGGCTATTGTTTACTCACCTAGCAGGGTAAAAAGACCTGGCATCAAAGTTTTATTAATCGTTTAAAACCTTGAGGTGATCAGTCATATATACCTCTCAAGTGTGCCAATAAGAGCAACACTTAGTAGTCAAGTCCACAACAGAGAGAGAGGATGGCGTATCGGGTTCAATCGGTGGTGTGGCAGCTTTCCTGTTTCTGGCATTGGTAGAGGCGGTGGTTCGCCACTACAAGTTCAGTGCAAGTACATTAGCCCATTTTATAACACAATGCCAAGGCATAGGTGTTGGTTTTGATGAATGAGGATACAAAAAACATAGATATTATATTTTGTGTAGTGCATTTACAATGCATACTCATATGGTAGGAGCCCACAAAAATACGGGTCCCACCGCATGCGAGCATATAATGCATTGCCCCTAGCAAAACTCATGAGGATATATTGTGAAAGGAGAAAGATGGTTTTTATTTTCGGTAATAAACCTAAGGCAAAATCTGTAGTATACGTAGTGTACTATAAAATGTTGCGATCGATTGTGGTGAATTTTATGATCGTGTTGTATGTTCTGATCGGTGAATACTACGTGTATGTGTATGTTAAAAATAGTGAGAAATAGTGTGTTACGCATCGTTGTGATAAATATTGCGACTTTTTATAGTAAAGAAAAGTTATATATATTTTTTTATTATAATCGATTGCGGTAATATTATACTAGGGTGCACTTGATGCATCATTTTTTTTGGGTGTGTATTGTATCCACTCCCTAAATCTAATCGCTTACTTACCCAAAAAAATTGTGGCAACAATTCAAGTTATACACAAATGGTCTTGCACAAGGACGGACAGAGGGGGCCAATTGCTACCATAAGGTAATACTTTATTATTATAGTAGTATTTATTAAAAAAATTTAAAATAATATTGATTTGCTACCTTAAGATTTTTTTTATATATACTCGCCTCCCCAATTGGTCTTGCTATTGGATGATTAATGCGTACTTTTTAAGGATATTTATACACTTTTCACATGTTTTAATGCATTTTTATAAATATTTATATACTTTTTAGTTTTTCCGTATATCAGTACGTTTTTTTCCATTAACCACCGTGAACCAGAGTAAATCAGTTTTTTTAATTTAGACCATCTTTCTATTTACGAGTGGCTTCTATATGAGCAATCAGTTTTCTGATTTTTTTTCAGGTGGTGTTGAAGAACACAACAAGGCTTTGCCCAACAAAGCCTATAGTCACCATCAATGGAAAATTCCCAGGGCCTACTCTCCATGCAAGGGAGGAGGATACGGTGACCGTGAGGGTCGTCAACCACGTCCAGTACAACATTAGGATCCATTGGTGCGATCCAACGACTAAGTTTTGTTTAGTTTTGTGGCCGAGGACATTTTTTGTAAAATCTAAATTTTGTTGTTACTGGTAGGCATGGAATAAGGCAACTTTGAACATATTGGGCAGATGGACCAGCGTACATCACTCAATACCCAATACAGCCCGGACAAAGCTACATCTACAACTTCACTGTCATGGGCCAACGAGGCACATTTCTTTGGCATGCCCACATCACATGGCTAAGGCAACGGTTCACGGTGCCATTGTCATTTTGCCCAAGTGTGGCGTTCCTATCCTTTTCCCAAACCTGACAAGGAAGAAATCATTGTGCTAGGTGAGAGGGCAAACTTATTTTCGTTCGGTTATCAGAATCAGTTTTGCAGAATAGTTTCAAAAAAGTAGACACTTTGGTAAAGCTTAAAAACTGTATATTAATTTGTTTGCTTTTTTGAATCGTAGGCGAGTGATGGAAGGCGGATGTGGAAATGGTGGTAAACCAGGCTATGCAATCTGGTTTGGCACCAAATTTATTAGATTCACACACCACTAATGGCCATCCAGGACCTGTTTCGAATTGCTCTTCTCAGGGTACTGAAATGGGTTATATGTAACCTTGTGATGGAATAGTTAATCTAGTTAATTGGAAACGTTAGCATGTGTAACTGCGCATGCATTTCCTTCCTCCTCAAAAGAAAGTGAGAAAAATTTAGAATCGTGATTCTTATACCTGATTTTTGCTCTTCCTATCAAAATGTTCAGGTTATACTTTACGTGTTGAAACTGGCAAAACTTATATGCTCTGTATCATCAATGCTGCAGTCAATGACGAGTTCTTTTTCAAACTTGCCAAGCACAACCTAACCATAGTTGAAGTCGACTTCACCTACACCAAGCCCTTTAGCACCGACACTTTGTTCATCGCACCAGGCCAAACTACCAATGCGCTTCTAGCTGCTAGTCAGGGCATGGGCAAGTACTTAATAGCCATATCCCTTTTATGGACACGGTGGTACCCGTGGACAACCTAACTTCAACCGGAACTTTGCACTACAAAGGCACCAATGCACTAGTCCCAACTGCCCTCACAACCGCCCCCCTCAAAATGCAACACCGGCTACAAACGCCTTCGTTGAGTCTCTTTGAAGCCTTAATTCACAAAATTACAACGCCTTTATTGAGTCTCTTCGAAGACTTAATTCACAAAATTAACCCGCCAACATGCCATTGACCGTTGACCACTCGCTATTTTTGACCATTGGTGTTGGGATCAACCCTTGTGCCACTTGTGTCAACGGAAGTCGGGACGTGGAAGATATCAATAATGTGACCTTTGTCATGCCAATCACTGCCCTCCTCCAAGCACACCACTTAACATAGGAGGAGTTTTCATTGACAGATTTTCCCAGAAGCCCCCCGATTCCTTTTAATTACACTGGCAGCCCACCGGCTTAATTTGAAGACTATGAATGGAACAAAGGTTTATAGGGTGGCCTGTAATTCGTTGGTTCAAGTCGTGCTCCAAGGCACGGCTTTTCTAGCCCCAGAAAGCCACCCTATTCAACTTCACGGATTCAACTTCTATGGAATTGGAAAGGATATGGGGAATTTTGATCCGGTGAATGATCTGAAGAAATATAATCTTGTTGATCCCATTGAGAGGAACACAATAAGCGTACCAACCGCTGGATGGACCGCGATTTAATTCAAAGCAGACAACCCTGGTGAAACCTATAACTTTCCATCTTTTTTACTTGGAAATATTTGGGACTTATGAGTGGAATTGAAGAGTGAAATGGATATGGAAACAAGACCTTAGTTATTATGAGTCATTTTCTTGATCAGAAGACTACATCCAAGTGTCATGTCATGACCATTCAATAAGTTTCATATCCAAGCACTACTTTTCTTACCAATCAACTGTGTAATATATACAAATTAAAAGGAAATTAAGACCCAGTTTGGATTAAGTTTGTTTTCTCCAAAATCCCATTTTTGGGCAATGCTTGGGTTTTTCAGATACCCAAGTGATATTTAGCTCGGTTTATTTGAGCCTGTTTGGCCTAGGTTATTTAGGTCACACTTGTAAAGTGAGGGGCATAATGGTAAAGTGGCATAAAAAATCCCACTTGATATCCCAAACAACCAAATGAAATGTAAGTTTACTTGTATTTGTTCATTTGTCATGGATAATAAAAACAAATTAAGCAATTTTTTTTTTGAGGAATACCCATGTATTTTCTTAGGAAAACAAACAAGCATAAAGAATTTAGTCTATTTATTTTTAATTTCTGTAAGGGGATAAAATATACAAGAATGGAGTCTAGCCTTGCTAGGGTAGATGCCTCCATCGAGCTATCACTACGTAACAAGCTCGGAGGTCCTCTATGTCGGAGCTCGATGAAGACAACATCAACGATTGGCCTTATCCAAGCTAAGGCTACCCATACTCTCGAGTTGTCGCTGCTTAGCAAGCTAGGTAGGGTGACCAAGTTTAAGCCTAAACGAGGGGCAACGGTCGGTGGTAATCCCGAGGGATCTCATGGGACAGAAGGTGACTTCTACGTTGAAGTTCTTTCTGACAATCCCCACGCTCGGATGGAGACATCGGCAGAATGATAAGAAGCTACCAACCAAGCCCTAGGAGCATGACTGGGTTAGCCGCCTACTCACTGACACAACGGTCGGCGCGTATAAGCACGCGCTAAGCTGTAGTCTGTCCAGTGACAGGACAACTAGCGCGTCAAGGCACACGCTGAGCTGTACTGTATAAAGTCAGCCTTTCTTTCATGAAAAGGTACGCACTATTTGGATAAAGAACATATACACATAATCTCTCTCTCTCTACATACTCTGGTCATCTAACTTGACTGTTAGAAAGACGTTTTCTGAAAAACAGTTTCGGTGGTTGATCTCACTGTTTTGGTATTGCAGCTATTGTTGGATGATGGGTTAAGCCACCAAGGCAGCCATAAAATTCTCGCGGGTGTCTAGTCTCGATTTCCTTCCTATTTTCCTTCAAACATACAACCACACAATTGGCATTGTCTATGGAAAATCGATTATAGACATTCATAATGCTAGTTCTGATGGCATTGTAGAGCAACAACCGTTGTGATAGTCGGGAGACTCGTAGGGAGACCACTCATGCATCCAAAACTCCTGGGTACAGAGGGGGTAAACTACTTGATGATGCCCAGAGGGCGACCAAGGCTACCTTAGAGCAGAATTCAGGTCGGTTGCTTCCTGGAGGAGTAGATAGCCAAGACTTAACCATCCAGCGCCTATAGACGCAGTTGGCAAAAATGGCACAAAATTTAGTTGACAACAGGCTAATAAGGCCATCCCAAGCAGCATGGGTAGGACAATCTGTAGTAGGGAACAAAGACTCATCCCAGCTGCCTCGGGAAGGTAGAGATGGGAGACAACACAGGTCTCATGTTAGCCTGAATAACCGATCTGATAGCAAATCTATAGCAACAAGCAAGTGGAGAGGATCTCTCAACTAAACGAAGGCCGTTGTGGATCTCTACAAGCAACTCAACGCTAAGTAAGATCGAGAGGGATATCTGCGGACTAAACTTGACTTCCAAAAAGTGATCGCAACAAGCAAGGTTGCTCCCACGGGTTCAGTGGTCCGCACGATCTGGAACGAGCAAAGGGAGGCAGTCCCTAGGTACCGAATGCCATTCTTCTGAGACATCAAGGGAATGGATCCACCAGAGAAGTTTATGCCACTGAGGTTCATGTTATACTATGGAAAGTCAGATCGGATGTCCCATGTAAGCCACGTCAGGAAAATGATGGCTCTATGAACCACATGGATGCCTTGATATGTCGCGTGTTCCCATCAAGCTTAGGAGACCTCAGACTAAAGTAGTTCAACAAACTACCCACAAGGTTAATAAAGAGCTTTCATTAACTGACCGAGTCATTCGTAGCTCAGTTCGTGATCAACACAAAGGCGCCGACAGGCGTAGGTTCTCTTTTGATGCTCAGAAAGGGCAAGAACGAGACAATCAAGAACTACAGCAAGCGATACTAAGAGACATACAACGAGATCAAGGAGTGCTCCGAGGAGTTGGCAGTGGCAAGCTACAAGCTCGGGCTGCTTCTTAGAGAGTGACTCTAAGAAAACTTGAAACTCAACCCTCCAACTGACCTCTAGGAGCTCATGTCCCAGGTCAAGATGTTCACCCGATTGGAGGACAACGTCAAGTAAGTAGATAAAGCTATAAGGACTATTGCTAAGGGTGAGGGTCCATTAAAGAAGTAAAAGGAGAGCTCAATCAATTACGAAAGTCAGATGTGGAAGGGGATCAATGTGGTTTTTAAAGAATCAATTTACAAGCTCCGCACTCGAATTTGAGATAAGCCTTATTTCAAAAAGCCTAAACCCATGGGAGGAGATCCTAAGAGATGTAACAAACGATGGAGGTGTTCCTTCCACAAAGAAAGGACACAAAATAGAGAACTGTTGGGCCCTGAAGGTTTTCCTAAACCAAGTGGTCCGAGACAAACACCTAAAGGAGTTCGTAGATGAAGAGAAAACTCAGGCAGAGAAGGCTGAGGTCAGACCTAATCCAAGGTTCGACCGAGGTGATGACAAGATAGACAAAACCATGAAGGAGGAGAATGATCTTTCCTTGGGCAATATTCACATGATAGGAGTCCCAAACCACCCTGATCTTGAGAATAGAATCCGATCCGAATGATTCAAAATATGAATGAGGTACTTTCGATCTAATAAATGGATAAGAAGCCAAAACATACGATGTCTAAATTAGGGAGCATCACGTTCACCAAAGTTGACCTAGAGAGGTTGCAACATCCCTATTTCGATCCCCTAATCATCTAGCTCAGAATGAACGGCTATGACGTGAAACAAGATCTTAGTGGATACAGGAAACTCAGTTGAGGTGATGTATTATGACCTATTTAAATAACTTAAGCTTTTTCAATCAGACCTAAAACCAGCCAGAGCTCCACGCTCAGTCTCACTGGCCTTGGGAACCGTGACCCTCAAAGTCTGATCCAGTTCCCAAAAACTAGTGATAGAGTTCATTGTTGTAGACATACCTTCCTCATATAATATTGTTGGCCATCTCCCTGATTTGGGCTAGTGGTTCAACTTCTACTCATTTCGTGAAGTAGTCCATTGCTGCTAACAGAAACTTTTTATTCCCCAGAGCTTGGGACAGGACCTCCACGATGTCCATCTTCCATTGAAAAAAGGACCATGGACTGGTGAGAGTGGTCAAGTCCCTCATTGGTTGATGAATTAGGGGGGGAAATAGCTGGTACTTGGTACACTTGCAAACATACACCAGGGCATCTTTTTGCATATACGACCATAGTATCCTTGAGTTAGGGCTCGGTGGGCCAATGATCTTCCCTTTGAGTGTAGTCCGCACATGTCCTCATGGATATCAAAAAGTACATCTTCCACTAGGCTGGGATGGATGCACAATAGATATGATCTTTTGTATAAGTCCCCGGAGGGGGATATCCAAAATCGTGTTGCCTTTACTCGAAGTTTGTGCGCCTCCCTCTTGTCTTTTGGTAACTTATCATGCTGCAAAAAAATTATGATTGGATCCATCCAGCTTGGTCCCCGCTCAATGTTAACTAGGATGGACTTTCGAGGTACTTTATAACTGGGGGCCGAGATCAAATCGACTGCAATGGTCTAGCTTATTTCTCCTTCAAAAATCGATGCCAATGCATCTGCATGTGAGTTCAAGTTCCTTTCTACTTGCTCAATCTTCACTGCTCTGAATTCGGTAAGGAGATCTTTTGCCACTACCAAATACTTAGTCATCTTGGCTCTCCGAGTTTCAAATTTACCGTGACTTGGTTGATAACCAGTTTTGAGTCACTGAATATATGGAGCTTAAAAACTTTTAGTTTGTTGGCGACCAAAGTTCCGCAATGAAGGTTTCATATTTGGCTTCGTTGATTGTTGTTGGAAAATTCAGTTTGAGACAGTGTTAAAAAATTGCTCCCTCTGGGCTTTTTAAGACTACTTCTGCTCCTGCACTTAAGCTGTTTCTCGCTCCATCAACAAACATTCTCTAGGCCGAGGTGGAATCGATCTGAGGTGGTTCTGCAATAACCTTGGGAACCTTAGTTGTCTCGCCAACGGCCGCTGTTTTTGTGTCTTGGGATGGTTCTTGAACAACCGCTGGAACCCTGAGGACTGATTGAGTTTTGGAAGATCCCATCACTGAGCTCTCCCTTTCTCTGTGTGCAGATGCAAGCAGGCTTGCTTTGGACTCACAACTCAGGGCGAGAACTCCACCATAAAATCGGCCAAGGCCTATCCTTTTATCGCTATCCTTGGCATGAGTTTTATATCTGATTGTTCGAGTTCGATAGCCCATTTGGAAAGTCAGCCGGACAAGTGTGGCTTTGATAAAATATTTTTTAGTAAAAATTTTATATACACACCAATGGGATAAGCTTGAAAGTAATACATGAGTTTCTGCAAGGTTAAGGCTAATGATAAAACGAGCTTCTCTAGTGGCAAGTACCTTATTTGGCAATCCGTAAACGTTTTGCTAACAAAGTAGATCGGGCATTGCTCTCCATTTACCTGCCTCAAGAGTACCGAGCTAGCGGCATATTCAGAGACAGTGAGGTAGACGTAGAGCAACTCACCCTCATCTTGCATGGAAAGAAGCGGTGGTTTAGTTATATATTTCTTGAATTATTGGAGTGCGAGCTCCCACTCTTCATTCCATAAAAAAATTATATTTTTGCGAAGGAGTTTGAAAAATGGACGACATTTATCTGAGGACGTACTAATGAATTTGTTCAGTGCTGCTGTCATTCCGGTTAGTTTTTGAACTTCTTTCGCAGTCCTTGGACTAACAAGGTTACTGATTGTTGTTATTTGCTCTAGGTTTGCTTCGATCCCCCGTCTCGTCACCAAGTGTCTTAGAAATTTTCTCGAACTAACCCTGAAGACACACTTTGCCACGTTCAGTCTTAATCTGTGTCTTTTTAGTATTATGAACACTTCAATTAGATCCTTGATGTGGTCTGACTCTTCTTTTCTCTTGATCACCATATCGTTAATGTAAGCATCCATGGTTTTACCTAGGATAGACTCAAATATTTTTGTGATCATTCTCTGATATGTGGCCCCAACGTTTTTTAGACCAAAGGTCATATCCTTGTAGCAGAATACACCTCGGGGGGGTGATGAATGTAGTCTTTTCCTTATTGGGTTCGTGCATGGCTATTTGGTGGTAACCTCAGTATGCATCCAAAAAGCTCATCTGAGCATGACCCAAAGTAGAGTCCACCAATTGATCGATCTTCGGTAAAGAGAAGCAGTATTTAGGACAAGCTCGGTTGAGACTTGTGAAGTCCGCACACACTCTCCATTTGCTAGTCTTTTTCTTTAACACGACCATGTTGGATAACCAGCTTGGGTAAAGAACTTTTGTTATTGCACTTGCCTTTTTTAGTTTTTTTACTTCCTCAATCATTGCATCCACATGCTCGGTCGCAGATCTTCTCCCTCGTTATTTCATTGGTCGGGCGTCGGGCAAGACATTCAACTCGTGTCTAATGAAGTTGGGGTCTATCCCGGACATCTAGTAAAGTGTCCATGCGAAGACCTCGATATTAGCTTTAAAGAACTGGATGAGCTCAGTTTTCACCCGTTTCTCTACAAGTTTGTACAAAACAAAAAATAGAAGAACACATTAGAGCTCGAGAGGGGGATCCTAGGAGCTTCATCTTCACCAGCTCCCTCCATGGCTCCTCTGCCAGCTTGCCAGCCTCGTTAACTAGGGGCACAACAACATCATCAACATCCTCATCTTCCTTTGGCTGATTCATGTACTCCTCATCAAAGCTAGGCAAGATCATGGGTGAATAGAGTGTTGGAGGCTTTGGAAGCTCGGGTGTAGGGGCAGCCTTGGCCCATGCTGGGTTGTCTTCAGGGATGCCAAACTTCGTTAGACAAGCAAGTTATCCCTCCATGAAAACTTCAGGACGGATCTCAGCGACTTGCCTACTATAGTTGTCCCTGGCTCAACTAACTCCCTTGTTGAAGACTTGCTCGTAGACATAGCCACAAGCTACTAATTTAAGCTCGGGAAGATCTCACAATGCCTTGTCCCTATAAGCCCCAATAACAACAGCCTCATTTTGAGCCTGGGTTGTAGCCGCATAGCTGGCATCCCAGGCCTATTCAGTAGTAGCCAAGTCTGGCTTCAGTTGATCGATGGCAGCCAGTGCGAGCCTGGCCTTGTTCAACTCAGGTTCCAAGCTGCCCACCTTCTTTTTGGCCTTCTTTAGCTCGGTTGACTGCTTTGCCATACGGTCTGAGATGGCCAATGCTCTCTGAAGGTTATATGTCTTCGCTCTAGAAGTGAATTCTTTACTGCAAGTGTACGAATCGCAAAATAGTAATAAACTCGAAGTACGAGTATCGATCCCATGAGGAGCAGTGCAAAGGTCAACGCAAAATACTAAAAACACTAATATTCAATCATAACTCAATTTTAACTTATGCTTCAAAAAGAGAA
>BRYE01000003.1:14136056-14138556 GCA_030159115.1 Actinidia arguta var. hypoleuca | reverse complement strand
TCGTTGCCTTTGACAAAATTTGTAATTTTGTTCAGCCTGAAACGCTCTATCTAGACACCCTCAGGGATACGATGGTCATTCCTAAACTTGTTCAAAGCTTTGCTGTTGTGGACCAACAATTGAGCTCGATTCAACTCCATATTTTGAAAACAGAATCAAGATAGTTAGATCGAGCTCGGCCAACCAGTTCTGATGAGCTTTCTAGAGTAGAATAAGATGAACTCGCCATGAACGTTGATCTTTTCCCCATCAAGAGTACCTACTACCTTCTGAAGGACAGATATTAGGCCCTCTTATTGCCTTGAACCCGTTTTAGCAACAAAGGGCACGAAGGACAAAACCCTAGGTCCAATGATCATACAGGGAAGCTCGAACCCATTCCATCAAGGGAAACGAGCCAAAGGCAACCCAATTTAAAGGAATACAAGTCCAATAATGGCAGACAACTCAGAGACTCGATACAAATAGCAAACTATCAGAAATTAAAAGTAAATCCAAGAATTGAAGCACATAAGCACAGATGCAAAACAAAACCCAAATGCAGAAGTGCAAATGAGAAATCAAACACAGAGATTAAAAAAGTATACAAACCGAAGAAAGAACATAAGGTTCGAAACCTTACCAAAAATTAAAATCTAGAAGATTCCAACACAGTAGATATCAAAAATCGGTTGCTAGAAATTAGAATGGCAGTCAGACATATGATCAGACGGCAACAATAAATGGAATGATGCTTTTTCTCTCTAGAAAGCTCTCGAAGATTCGAAACATGGTATAGAAGATAGAAGGCAAAGGATCACCATTAAGAAGGTGAAGAGGCGGGAAAAAAGTTTGATCGTGACTTAGTGGGTGCATGAAACCATATGCCAGTAACCGCCTCTCAAATCCCATAAGACACGAGCACGTGGCAATCACCCAACCGCACATCCACACCAAATGAGCCCTAGGGGTAGGGGGACTTCGGCAACAGTACTCGAACGTGCTCACAAACTAACCAAACCTGAACGCGTGACCCAAATATTTATGATGGAATGAAAGACTTAGACGGAAGGAAGACAACTAGCAGACATCAGCGTGCCGACCAAGCACAGGGCTAAAAGAGCGAGCATGTCTAGCTTACATGACCTTGGCAAGCATCGCCCTACCTCATGAACTGAGGGACAATTATAAGGGGACAGAATAAACAAGGACGAAGTCTGGCCTTGCTAGGGCAGAGACCTCCACCGAGTTGTCGCTATGGAACAAACTAGAAGGTCCACTGTGCCGGAGCTCAGTGTAGACAGCATCGAAGACAGGCCTTGTCCGAGCTAAGGCTACCCCTATTCTCGAGTTGTTGCTACTTAGCAAGCTCGGTAGGGTGACCAAGCATAAGCCTAGACGAGGGACAATGGTCGGCGGTAATCCCGAGGAATGTTAGGGGACAGAAGGTGACTTGCACGTCGAAGTTTCTTCTGACAGCCTCCACGCCCTGATGGAGATGTCGGCGGAATGATGAGAAGCTATCAACCAAGTCCTAGGATCATGGCTGGGTTAGCCGCCTACTCACTGACATAGCGGTCGGCGCGTATGAGCACGCGCTGAACTGCAGTCTGTCCAATGACAGGACAACTAGCGCGTCAAGGCAAACGCCGATCTGTACTATATAAAGTCAATATTTTTTTCATGAAAATGTACACACTATTTGGTTAAAGAACACACACACACACACACACACACACACACTCTCTCTCTCTCTCTACATACTCTGGTCATCAAACTTGATCGTCGGAGAGCCATTTTTCATAAATAACTCTGGCGACCGGTCTCACTATTTCGGTATTGCAGCTAGGATATTGCTGGATGACGGGTTAAAGCCACCAAGGCAGCCGTAAAACCGTCACGGGTGTCTATCCTCGATTTCCTTCCTCTCTTCCTTCAAACATACAACCCAACAATTTTCTTTTTTTTTTCTCTAAAAAATTCTGAACCCAAACAGAGCATTAAGTAGCTTTGAATGTTTTTTTTTATTTTTTTATGTGCAGGTGTTTGGTTTCTGCATTGTCATTTGGAAGTACACACAACTTGGGGACTTAAGATGGCATTTCTGGTGGACATTGGAAAAAGCGCAAATGAGTCAATTTTACCCCCTCCAACTGACCTTCCACAGTGTTAATTTCCAAATCCAAAATGGCTAATTTGAGGGGTAATTAAATCAGTGAAGGAAGAAATTAAATCAGTGGAGGAAGAAGAAGAAGAAGAAAGATTTCCTATGCACAAATTTAGAAAGCAATACGAGTCGTCAGAGAGCGAATAAAGGAGTGGGTGCGGGAACGGGTTGATTGGTTTTTGGAAAGAGGGTGAAGCTGCTCAAGCAAAATTATGAATAAACTTGGAAAGCTTAATTTATACACATAATTCCATTTTGCTTGTAAATTTGTGTTTGGATGCATAGATTACTTATGATTTGTACTAACTAGGGTTCCAAGGGAATTAAATGTGAACATTAGCTCTGTTTGAAACA
>BRYE01000003.1:14108556-14111056 GCA_030159115.1 Actinidia arguta var. hypoleuca | reverse complement strand
TACAAAAAGTTTAAACTTCTCCAAAATTGCCCCTTAATTAGAATCGTCACATTAATTAATTTAGAAAAGAGGGCAAATGGAAAAATCTATAATATTTTGGTGGTTAACTTTGCAAAATGTAATGATATTTTAAGACATCAAAAAAATGTAAAAGAGAACAAACAAATTGGGATGGAAAAGAAATAAAACTACTAATTTAGTTCCATAGGACCAGACCAGCGACCAACTTTTATGTGGACTAGGTGGGTTCATTACCTAAGCAACATCATGGCCCCTAATGTAGCTCTAAGTTCACTACAACTTTATTTTGATAATAAGATTAAGACATCCCAACCTCTAGCTAGCTATTGTTCTTGTTCCCTAATCTTATCAACATACTGTTTCAATATTCCTCCAATTTTTCTTCAAACCTATGAATACAATTATAGTTTTATTTTTAATGTTTCTGAGTAGTAGAGACTATAGATTGAGCTCAATCGTCTGAGATTGAAACATGAAACTCGAAAGAAAAAAAAATATTTGTTTATACAGAATAATATGACAATGACATTTATGAAGTTGTAAACTATATATTATGATCGGCCTTTTGTTTTGAAAAGGTGAAAATCAAGAGTTGCCACGTTATTTTGTACCTATTTTTTATATAATTTTTATGTTGGTACAAAGCAATGATCTGAAATCCTTTATCAAAAATAAATACTTATGTAGTTCAAGTTCTATAATTCTAATAGTTCTTAGAGGTGAAAAAAGACACCTTGTTCTTATGTTTCTTAATTACTAGTGTCAAATATACTCTATACATGTCCCTAGAGGTTTGGTCCATGTGGAATTAAGTATAAGTGCTTTAACAAAGACAATATAACTGAACTTATGTTAAATTTTTTTATTTAAAATAAAAATTAAAAAGTCTAAAAAATGAGCTTTTTAGAATTAATTATTTTTTAATTTTTACAAGTTATTTTTTACATAAAAGCAGAAGAAAAGAAGAAGTGGAGGTTGATGGTTAGAGGTTGTGCATTGATGTCTTTTGTAGTTGGAGGTGTAGCCTAGCCTTTTTGGACTGTCATAAGTCATCTTTTTGGTGGTTAGGCCTTTGTACTTCTCTTAAGTCAGGAGAGTTGCATTTTTTTAAGTGTTTCTTAATACAATTTTGTTGATCCACTTTTAAAGATGAATTAATTTATTCATCTTTCTGATTAGAAGTTGTTTCTAAATAATAGGTCACACTTAAAAGTAATTGATAAATTTCAATGGAACCACGTGGACATTAAAGATTCGATAAGCAAAATAGCTATGAAGTAGTGAGAAGAGTGCGAAATGATAGTCTCTAACTCGTTCTCTTTGTTCTCGCCAAAAAATAAGAGATTTTGTGAGATATAGTAAGAAAAAACATAATTAGCTATATTTGATTAATAATACGAAGACTGTCCATCTAAAAACAAAAGAAGAAAAAGAAATTCCTCTCTTAGAGATCTTACATAATTTGCTTTTTTATCCATCTAAAATAGAATGACGAAAAAACACAATTATTTCTTTTCACTTCTTGCAAACGTGATATACCACAACATACTTTACTCGCTTTTTTTCACATTGCTCACCAAACAAACTCTTAGTGTTCATGGCTTTCTTAATTGTGTTTCATTATTCGTGGGTACTTCTATAAGCTCACATTTGGGCATCTAATGAGATTCGGAGTAAGTGTTGTGCGTTTTGGCACAGTATTATGTTGTCTGCATTATACAGGGCCGCTCTATTCTCAATGATGTGATCAGAATCGGTCATTGTAGAGTTTGCTAAGTACATAACTCATACGGACATTTAAGTTGATCGAATATTAGCCGTTATATAATTGAATCATATTTGTATTATAATTTACTCTTAAAATCATACTTATCATTCATTTTTTCAAGATAAAATGATCTGATCATGTGACTATATATATACGATTAACTTAATTTCTTTTTTTATAAATAATTTAATCGTCGAATTCTAGAACATAGAGGTTCTGATCATATAATTTGACCAAAGATGAACCCGAAATTATTATGCCCTAGCTATAACACTTCCCCCCAATCCCCACTAATATGTACGTGTGATGCCTTCCATGGATTTGAGGCATGGACCAGAGTTTAGTTGGATTGGTTCCATTTCACTGTTACACATCACAATCTTTGTGGAAGATTGTTTCCTAACAATTGCAAAACTACAAAGATCCACTCGTCTTGGGCACAATGATGAGAAGATAAAATGTAGATATGGAAGAGAATTGCTTAGTTGACCCCTGGAGCTTCTGTCCTTTTTGTATGCTGTTTTTGATTAGCTTGTACCAGATAAAGTGATGATGGGTGATGGGTGGAGGAAAAATAAAAGAAATTGGAAAAAAAAGTAGAAGATATTTTGTTTTGGTAAAATAAGAAAATGAGAAGAAAATGAATGTCGAATATATATTTTTTTTAATTTTCCATAAGAACAACTTGAGAATAATCTGAATCCCTTTTGC
>BRYE01000003.1:14076056-14088556 GCA_030159115.1 Actinidia arguta var. hypoleuca | reverse complement strand
CGTATCATCTTCCTGATAGCATCTGTGGTGCCTGTATTGCAGGAATTGCAGCATCACAACATTGACAAAATATTAAAAGATTGATGAATAGAATACGAGGGGAAAAAAAGGTTATTTCTATCAACTGAATCAAGATTACTGAGCTCCAGAAAAAAAAAGAAGCATTTTGCAGGTATGCTGCCGTTAACATTCTCATCATGAGAGAGAGAGAGAGAGGACTGGTTAAAGATGTTTGAAGACAATGTTCAGTGTTGGGTTGTAATCGTACAGACCATAGACCCACCTTCAATTCGCCCCATAGCTATGGTCGAGACTTTCATGCTGTTCCGGGATTGTGGAAGATAAAGCAATACAAACCTTTATAATGATGCCTTTTGTCTCCACCAGTAACTTGCTTTGCTTGAAGTCTTGACTGCAGACCACAACAAGCAAATCAGTGAAAAATGAACATACGGAAATGATATTTCCGAAATTATATCACACTCACTTCTATTTTATTTTTTTTTAATTTTTGTTATCTTTTAGCCTCTCAAAAGGAACTGAAATGCTCAAATATCATTTCCCTAATAATTTCATCGACATGGACAAGGTTATTGAAACCACTCTTCAAGGGCGGGAAGTCTTCAGTTCTAACATCTCTTTCTCTCTCAAAATTTGCTTTCATCCCTGTTAACTCTTCCCCTTTTTTATTTATTCAGTCGGCTATAAACAACCATTTCCCCCCTTAAAATCCTAAAAGAACGGATAAGTGAGAATATTTGTACTTCCCAGCTATTATTATTTTCAGCAACTGACAGAGATTAGAATCAGTTATAATATTTCCACTTTTATCGTTTATAGTTTGACAAAGCTTAAAGTTTCATATATTTGTTAAGAATCCCCAAGTCCCCGAGGCCAATGGTATCTCGGTTGATGCCGATCTGGAGCTAATTTTAAGTCGCATGTTGTAGACAGGCACACCTAGGCGCCTGCCTTGTGTTTACCGCACATAGCAGCTACACTTGTCAACCAGAAGACTCCATGGATGATACTTTTTGGTGGGTCACAGGGGAGTGCTTGCTAAGGGTTGATGTCGCAAGGAACCTTGCCATGCCAGCAACACACACCTTTAGTAAGCACGCTTACTTTATCGCTTACATATATCGCCTTAATGGCCAATTTTATTGCTTACTTTATTTGTTAAATTTCTTACGCTTTAGAATTCTTAGTATAATTTTATTTTTAAAAAAGTTTTTAAAATTTCATAATCATGTTTAAATATTGTCCAAGTATGATAGACTAATTTTCATTGATCTAATTTAAACATAAAGCTCCAATCTAATTTTAGATAAAAACTAATTCTTTCTTCTCTTAAATTGAACTTAAGCTGTTGTTTCAAATTGATCAATAATAAATATCAAGCTCAAATCTTAGAATTGTACAAATCTCTGATTATTTGTTACACAAGATTCCTTATCACAAATAAGACTTAGATCCATTGCATTCTAAGGGTTTGAAAATGTTAGTTTACTTTATTATCAATTCACAAATATATTTTTAGATTCAAACACACAAAAAAATCATTACAATATTTTCCAATCAATTTCATTTTACCTTGAGAATTGATAGAGTATTAAAAAGAAGAAAGAAATAAAGATTCTATTAAAGAAAATGAGCTAAGTGTTTAGATTATTCCAGCTTTTACATTAAAATACAAGTTTAAAAAAAAAACATCTCAAATCACTTTTTAAACAAATCAAACTCTTACAACCTTCACTTTCACTTTATAAATTTTTATTGTTTTAAATTATCTTATTTACAACATTAACTTTGCTAACAAATTTTTCTGTGGATTCGATCTCGTACTTGCGAGTAAACTGCTGCTCCGATAGGCTCTTACGCTTAAGAGCTGAAAAATAGACACGACAATTCAGAATACTAAAAAGAGAGTTAAGCATGGTTCCCCTTTTTGGTAATCTAAGTCTCTATGGAAATGGTGCGGGTGTCTGATAGGGCAGTGGATTTTTAACATCAGACACAGTTTTTGATTCTTTATTCAAAGGCTCTGAGTTCTCAGAATTCACCTCAGAAAGCTTATGAGTCTCAGTGAGAGTAGAGTTTGAATAGTCTGATTTTACAATTTCCTGACCACATCTCAATGTGATAACTGATTTTAATTGTTATGACTGTGTCTCCGATGCTACAAAAGTCTCTACATTATTTTGACCCTTAGGATTTGCTTACGATTATGACGAAAATTTCTTCTTTTCTTGTTGAATCCCACCCATGACTGTGGTCAATTAGGTCAATTGGGTTCGAATATCACTAATGACTTGATTATTCTGAACCCATGATGCTTGTTGACTCTGAATAAAGGTGTGCAACGTATCCTCTAAACTTAGTTTTTGTGGGGGTTGGTACACATTCTGGTTGTGGTTTTGGTAATGAGCCTGCAGACCATTTGCTTGCCCTTGGTTTTGGAAGCCAAAGGGATTTAATCCCATTGGACTTGTCTGTTGTTGTGGTGGACCTAAATTTTGTCCTAGTGCCCCAAAATTTGCATTCTCATTATTTTTCCATGAAAAAATTGGATGATTACGCCATCCAGGATTGTAAGTGTTTGAAAATGCATTATTATAGGGTTTTTGTGATTGGTTAAGAGTATTTATAGAATTTTGCTCTCCATTTAGGACTTCTTTAAAAGCTGGTAGAGTAGGGCATCCAG
The DNA here is from genome assembly GCA_030159115.1 of Actinidia arguta var. hypoleuca. Taxonomy (NCBI): domain Eukaryota; kingdom Viridiplantae; phylum Streptophyta; class Magnoliopsida; order Ericales; family Actinidiaceae; genus Actinidia; species Actinidia arguta. The sequence goes on along the minus strand of BRYE01000003.1, from coordinate 14,085,852 downwards.
CAGTAGAATGCCCAGGTCTTTCACAAATGACACAAGTTTCTTCATTTCCAGACGACGTGCTAACCTCATGAATTTTTTTAATTTCTAGGGATTCTAATTTTCTAGACAATTGAGCATACTTAGTTTGCAAATTGTCATATTCTTTCAATTGATATTTTTCGTGTCCAAATGTATTAGGTCACTCCTTGTTCTATCCACGGAGTATGCGAAATCCTAGGATTGGTTATTCTCTGCTAGTTCGTCCAAGAGGTATTGGGCTTCTTCAGGGCTCTTTCTCATAAATTGTCCATTACACATCATGTTAATAAACTGCCTAGTCTGGGGAGCAATTCTCTCATAAAAGAAACTCAATATGCGGCCAGTATCATAACCATGGTGTGGTATAACTATTAACAAGTCCTTATATCTCTCCCAACATGCGTAGAATGACTCATCCTCCTTTTATTGAAAATTATAAATTAACTTTTTGAGGGATGCTGTTTTGTTCATGGGAAAAAATTCTTCTTGCATTGTTCCCCACGAAGTAATAGAGCATGCTTGATATTTGCCATGAATTCTTGACAAAGGGTAAGGATCGACTCTGCCTTAAAAATAGTCAAACTGATCCATCCCCGATTTGTGAAATCTTGGAGATACCCAATACCTATATCCTTAAGGTAACCAAATCAATCTCAATTTCTATCACTACACCATTTCTAACCTACATTCAGTTGTAAAGTTTATCTTCTACTTTTTTGGTGAACCGAGTGTGGTCATAGTCTAAATTGGTCGATTCTTTTTCCTTCCCTTTACTCTTTTGGGAGCTCAATCCCTTGGACTTTGATTGTCTACCCGAACCACCCATTTCCATATTACTCATGCTTAACAACCACCCTGCATACCAAACAAACAATGCACGAAAACATGTCACAATCGATGCGAGAATGTAATGCTATGTGGTGTGCCTACGCGTTGTGTGTGTTCCCATGAATCTCACTAACCTACGAATGTGCACAACACAATTTTTTAAGCCCTCATAAACGTGATTTATTCAAGATAAATAGTCCTTTAATATCAACGCTCGACTTCGGATTTCAATTATAAGATACATTGCTTTACTTAGGCATTTCATCGAACACTTGGTGAGCGTATGTAAAAACTAAAGCTCCATGCACAATTCTTTTGAACCAATGCCCCCAAATCCCAATGGGAAACATCCACAATGAATTTAGAGTGCAATCCCCTCATGAATTGATCAATTCGTTCATTGAGGCGATTCATCTAATTTTGAATAAAGGTAGCCTAATTACAATCTAATTAAATTACCCTAATCCTATTCTAATTACACTACCAATTCTAAACTAATTAAACTCCTAAATTAACCATAATTCTAAAATTTAACAAAATTAAATTACTAATTCTAATTTGAATAAAATTATCCTATTTAACTCCTAACACTAAAATCTAATCTAATTAAACTACGAAGTACTCCCCCAACTAGAGAAGAGCATTCTCCGAAATATAAATAAATAAATAAATAAATAAAAACAAAACGACACGACGGAGGGGGGGGGGAAATCAAGCGGGTGGGACAATACCCTCTTCCCCTAACTAAGGATAAACGAAACCTAATTTGACTCAATCGAACGACGTATTGTACAACTTACATAGGAGGCATAATTTTCTAATTCATTCAAAAGACGGTGGATCACGTAGATCTACGTACTCAATTTCTCATTTCTCAAGCTCAAGACAGGCTTCAATCGATGCCTATTAACTTTAAAAATGTTTCTGTTTCTAGGATTTTGGATTTCAAATGCCTCATGAGATGAGATATGTCGCACAATAAAAGGTTCGGACCATCTAATTTGAAGCTTACTTGGAAATAAATACAATCGACAATTGTATAAAAGAACTTTTTAACCAACTTTAAAAGATTTAAGCAAAATATATTGGTCATGTACCAATTTCATCTTTGATTTTGAGATTTTTGAGTTTTCATATGCATCATTCTTTATCTCCTCTAACTCATTGAGTTGCAATTTTCGTAATGGACCTGCCTCATCAAGACTCATGTTAAATTGGCGGATTGCCCAATACACCTTGTGTTCTGTTTCAACTGGAAGGTGGCACGCCTTCCTATACATAATTCTATATGGAAATGATCCTAGAGTAGTCTTATATGTAGTCTTATGTTCCCATAATGCATCCACTAACCTTAAAGACCAATTCTTACAATCAGGGTTGACAGCTTATTGAAGCACTTGTTTAATCTCTCTATTTGCTAACTCAACTTGGCCTTGTGTTTGGGGATGATAAGGTGTATCAACCCTATAACACCCCATACTTTCTCATTAGGAGGCCTACGGGTCGATTACAAAAGTGAGATCTCCCGTCATTAATAATCACTTGAGGCATACCAAACCTAAAATAGATATATTCTTTTAAAAACTTGACCACAATAGCATGGTCATTGATACGCGTCAGAATGGCTTTTACCCACTTAGATACGTAATCTATTGCTACTAGAATATATAGATAACCACACGAATTAGGAAACGGTCCCATAAAATCGATACCCCAACAATCAAAAACCTCAAATATAATGATCGGGGTAAGAGGCATCATGTGCTTTCGAGATAGACTTCCTAAATGTTGGCATCTATCGAAAGATGTGTAAAACGTATGAACATCATGAAATAAGGTGGGCCAATAAAAATCACGTTGAAAATTTTTTGCAACAGTTTTGCGTGATGAAAAATGCACACCGCATGCTTGTGAATGACAAAACTCTAATATACTGTTCACCTCATCGTCAGGAACACACTGACGGACAACTTGATCGGGACAATACTTAAAAAAGTAAGGAACTTCCCAAGAAAAATATTTTACATTCCTAAAAAACTTTTTCTTATAAATGCTAAACCAATGTGAAGGTATTCTATCAATGGCCAAATAATTAGAAATATCTACATACCATGGGGCCGAAGTGTTCGTACGTACAGTGATTTGGAAGAGTTGCTCATCCGTAAGTGTTCATTGATAGCATTCGAATGGTGATATTAGCATTCGAACCTTAAGGCTAATTTCAAATTTGCAATCCTCTGTGCGTTAGAACGCTGCACAGAGGCATTCGAACCATAAACAACAAATTTTCTCTTCAGAGTTCGAACGCTATTTCCTTTATAATTCTGGCGTTCGAACGCCAAACACAAATTGCCTTGGCTTCTTCCTAGTATTCGAATTCTAATTTCTTCGTGCATTGGGCGTTTGAATGCTCAGTGTAACTTCTTGATTTTTCCTCCTAGCGTTCGAATGCTCAGTGTAACTTAAGTGTTCTTTGACTTTTTTTCTCTTCTTCTTAATCCGTTTTCAAGCTCTTGGAGTCCATATTTTGCAGCATTCGTTAGACGTGAACTTGTATAACTTCGTGAGATCTTTCCAATGGCGCATCTTCCATTCCATTCTGCATTTTGGGTGAAAACTTTTTCACAATCTTTGGCAATGGTACTCGATGAACATGGGAGATTTCGAGATGATGCCTTCATAAGGGGAAGGCTTCCCTTTTTATAAAGGGAGAAAAGATACCTTCTAAAAAATAGAAAAAAAAATAGTGCTTACTTTTAAAAAAAAATACAACTTTATCCTATTCACTTTTTGACAAAATTAAAAAGCAAACAGTAAAAGTCAATAATGGACACTAAAGGCCAAAATTATGGCTGCCAGCTCCATGAACCAATTATGTTGTTGATATCATGGATGATGTCATATCATGGTTTATTTTTGAGATGCCTTCTCTTCATTTAATGAAGCCCATAATTTAGCCAATTGTTGTTCCTCATCCATATTATCTGAGTTAATATCCTCATCAGAGTATTGACCTTCACCAACTAATATGCCATCTTCACTATCTTTGACTTATCTCATAGATGAGTCATCCTTAGCAAAGGAGTTCTGAAATTGATCTTTGAAATATTGAATATATTTTCTCATAAGTTTTGCTTCCGATATATTAGGATGTTCAAATTTAATCTGATCTTTGAGTAAATCAAAAGGGTTAAAAGATGATTTACTTAAGAAAGATGATACTTCCTTAATATTAATTTGATACTAAAAAAATATTCATCAGTTTTTTTGTTAATTTGTTCATAAAGATCGGCAATATCTTTCTTAGAAAAATTATTCTACCATCTGACCCAAAATAATCTCTGAAGTGTAGGAATATCTATAATAGAGTCATTTTTAATAAGAAAATCCCAATTCCATATCCATGGTATCCTAAATTTAATAAAGAATAAAATCATATTATGGTTATAGGGTAGGTTGTCTTTTTTCCATGATAAGAGGATGCCATACTTCCCATCTATGATAGGCTTCCAAAATATTAGAAGGTAAAATATTCAAAACAGGCCCATATATAAGCCACCAGTCATAGAACCAAGATGGGACTCCCCCAAATGGAATAATCTGGTTGCATAACTTGAAGAGCCAAGTATGCTTATTTTTCGGGTTCTAATATAAGAACACATGACAGAATCTATTTTGATAATCCCAATAATTATAATTATGAAAAACTTCATTAATCTTCATGACTTTGGAGTTTGCAAAATCAAACCCCCATGATCTTGGTTTAATAATCTTCTTGATAATACATTTTCTATACACAATAGCACTAGATAAATCTGTTGAAGATTCTCGAGTATGACTAATATTCATACTATCAGTTTGGGTCATTATGGTCTCAAAGTATGCCCCTGGCTTTCCTGATAAAGAAGGTGTCTGATATGGGGCTAAATATTTTCTTTTGATTGCCTATGCATCATCTATAAGATTGATGCCTTCTTGCTCAATATATCAAATATGAAGGAGAATTTTTTTTGAAATATACTCTGTTGAATCATCTTTGGCCACAATATTAGCCAATGTTTTTTGATCTGCTTTAGAAGAGGATGATGAACCAATATTGTAATATTTTGAAATTTATTTATTTTAGGTTTGGACTTGGGCCATAAATATCTATTTAATGGTATTGTGGTTTGGCCATGGGCCAAATAAGTTATGAATTATTTTTGGGCTAGGCCAATTATTGGTTAGATTATTTATGGGCTAGGCCCATTGGGATTAAATGGAAGGTATACTAGTGTTGGTGTGTGAGTGTGATACACCATAGTAAAGCCCATGGGAAACTTCTTCCATACACTTCCACTTTCTCCCCTCAAATCAGCCATCACTCTCTCTCTCTTCTCTCTCTCTCACTTTCCCTTTCTCTTTCTTCCTCTCTCTCTCTCCAAGAGAAGCTCCGACCGAAATCCAACTTTTCGGCCACTCTCCGGCAACATCCGACCTTCGCTCAAAGCACGAAAGTTGATCGTCTTGTCGAGCTCTTCGATTCTAACCGATTGAAATTTTGATAAGGCTCTATTTGGGCCTCTATTTTCCCAAAAATCCATCATTTGTTAAAAGGTAGTTTAGTATTATTTTAATGCCATATTTTCTTTATTTTTATGATTTTAGAATGTGTTTGGTTGTTAGAATAACATGTTGTGAGTATTTGTTATTATGAAAACCTAAAAAATCTCATGTTTAGGTGATCGATAATATTGTGTGAATAACGCGTGCCATGTGTTTGATAAAATATTTGTGAGAACATTGGATTTATTACGGAAATAACGAAATTATGTATTTATGTGATTCGGTGGTTATTTAAAATGTTAAAAGTGAAATATTGATAAGTTGTGAAATTTAAATAAATATATTGTTCATTTGATATGCATATGTGTTATGTTTTGCGCATTGAATGAGTGATTATGGCATTGAGCATGACCATATCATAGCATCTTTGTGATCTTGTCGGCTTATGCACGGCATTGGGATGGATACATTTATGGATGGTACTCCCTTAGGGAGGGGTACTAAGGATGAAAATTTCGGATGTGGGTGTGGTGGTGAGGAAAAGGGCGGATGGCTCCCTAATAAACATTCACTCCAATCTTTACTCGGTTAGCTCCCGGGGATTGGTTTTAGCTACACTCCTTGTGTGGGTGGCCCATAATCCGGTGTTGAGAGTGTGTGTGCATTGGGATGGGCATTGTTGCATTTAAGCCATTGTATTGGTTTCATTGCCTTGGTGGCATCATCATTGCATTTCATTTTATTTTCACGAATTTAGAGATAGTATGACATTTTCACAATATTTTTCTACTAAGCCGCCGTGCTTAATCAAACAAAATAAAACCACTTTCAAGTGAAAAGAATAAGGGCAAGAGCCCGGCTTGATTTGACCGTGTTCGGGTCTTCTTGAAGGCTTTCTCGTGGATATAGCTTCATTGGATGTTTTGTGTATTTAGAGTGAAGGCATGTAATTCTTTTGATAATTTGGAACCTTAGGATAGGTTTGAATTACATTTATTACATGTATCCATTATTGGGCACGTGTTAGCCCTTTTTATTTCAAATATGTAAAAAAAACTATTTTGATGTTAACCTCATTCGGGCAAAGGTTTAGCCCTTTTAAAATTAATATTTTGTGTCGAACTTTGACTTTTCAACGGGTGTCCATGTAGGATATCTCCTTTAAATTCCGCACTTTTGATTGGTCCACGTAGGACCTTTCTCCGTATTCTTTGACTTGTTGACCTCGCTCCCGTGGTTTGGTTTTTGGAGCGCGATAGATTGGTATCAGAGCTAACCGGGTTGGAATACCTTGGTACTATGGGGTCTTAATGGTCTATTTGTTTCCGCGTGTGCATGTGTGTTGCATTACGGTTAAAACAAGATGAGTTACTAAGTAAACATGAATATATTTTCTTGTGTTTAATTTTATCGATTTGTGTTAAGCATCTAGCTCGACAAGACTATAAGGTATATATATGAGGGTTTTCTTGTTTGGATTATTCGCTCGACGTACTAAGTCTCGTTTGGTTAGGTGTTGGATATCGATTGGTGACGTTATTCACGATTGTTGAACGTTGTGTTGATGTGATGAGAAGCATGTTTACTTATTAAGTATTTCATAACTTCGATGTTGAGTGTTCACATGCTTGTTGATTATGTGTTATATGTCGATGTGGTTATAAAATGAAGTTGCATAAGTGCCTTATACATGTGATTAATTCGATTTTATGTTAGTTATTTGGTAGAAAACTATGCCATAATTGATACGTTAGGAAGTTAGAGACTTTTTCGTGATTTGGTGGTAGTTGGAAAGCTTTTAATGCTGTACCAAACAACACTGCATTTAAGAAAATCTTCCCGTTGGGTGTCGATACTTTCAATGTGTCGACACATTGTTTCATGGTGTCAACACTTCAAGCCTTCAGTACTTAGCTTGAAACTGTCTCCAGGAGCTGATCTAGGTGTCGACACTTATTCTTCAGAAAATCTTTCTTTGGCTACTGACTTTTGGTGCCGACACTAGTGTCGACACCACCTGTTTCCAGATTCTTGAATTTACCCATTATCATTTGGTGCTGATGTTGGTGTCGACACTTCCCTTCTTCAGAGTTCTGGGTTCAGCTACTGACACTTGGTGTCGACACAGGTGTCGGCACTTGTTCCCTCAAAAAAAAAAATAAAAAAAAATTTTGCTACTGACATTTGGTGTCGGCACCTCTTCCTTTAGAATTCTGGTTTTTGGTTACCGACATTTGATGTCGACACTTCTGTACTGGGTGTCGACACATCTTTCCAGAATGCAAAAAAAAATAAAAAAATTAGCTACTGACATTTGGTGTCGATACTGGTGTCGACACTTCTTCTTCTAGAATTTTGGTTTTTGGTTACTGACATTTGGTGTCGACACTTATGTATTGGGTGTCGACACATCTTTTCAGAATGCGTTTCATCATCTTTTTGGTAGTTTAAGCGTTGAGTCGACTTTCTTCTTTCACGATATGAGTTATGGGACGCAATGCTTAGGTTCTGCACACTTAGTAAACATGTTAACTACTAATAAACTGTTTTGTTATCATCAAAATCGAGACTTGATTCAACAAATATGACGAATAAATTGCAATATTTTGTGTCAATCCCTTGATAGTAGTTAAGCGTTTTGGTGTGGTACTATTTTTGTATAGCTATGCCGCCTCGACTAAGAGAACGTGATCGAGGCCGTGATAGGGGCCGAGCTCCAGTAAGAGCTGGGGGACGATCCAGAGGCCTAGGTAGGGGTAGAGGTAGAGTAGAAGGGGCATCTTCTGTTACTTCAGTACCGGGTGGTCACGACGAGGCACCCCAAATATTTCAATTCACGCCAGAAAACCTTCGAGAGTTTGTTCAGACCATACGAGATGAGATACAACAACCTCCACCCCCACCTCCCGTGGTAGCAGAGCCAGTTGTACACCGAGCACCGGCGGAGGCTAGGGCTCAATCCGCCATGAGAGAATTTAGAAGGCAAGACCCGCCTCGTTTCTCCGGGGAATCAGAACCGGTTGAAGCAGAATTATGGTTGAAGATGTAATACCCCGAACCCATAAATTTCCTTTATTCATGTCTTAATGTAAAAATTTAATTCTATTAGGACCTAATTGTAAGTATTTTGCGGTCAAAGTGATCAAAAGTGACCAAAATAGATGAAATGACCAATTAGGAGGAAGGTTGTAACAAAAAGGAATAGAGGTGGGCACATGGGATTGAATCCCATGTGTTTCTTTCAAGCACCAAACCAAACACACACACATAAAAAAAAATCGTATAGAGAAGAGAGAGAGAGAAGAAAGAAAGGAAGAAGAAGGAAGGAAGAGAAGGAGAAGCTTGGAGAGAGTCCAAAATTCAAGCCTAAGGAAGTCATTGAAAGCTTTACCAAGCTTGAGGAGGTGAGAAAAATCTATTTTTTATGTATATGTATAAGTTGAAGAAATTAGGTTATGCCTTAGATGCCTTTAGTAAGCCCAATGTTGAGTTTAAAGGACTCCCTTAAGTCCCAATTGAAGTATATTGAAGCTCAATTCAAAGAAATTGAATGCTAAAAACAAAAATCCCAAATTATTAAATGTTAGGATTTTTGAAACTTTGACCTTAAATCTACCATGCTAAGGTTAGTTTTGAGGTATGATGTTGAGTTATTATTGTCTCTTGAGTGTGTAGTTGAGCCATAAAAACTTTGGTGAAGTTTTGGGTTAAGATTGGATTATTTTTTGGCAAGTTTTCATGCCATTTCTGCTGCTGCGTGCGGCCGACGTTCAAACGCCTCTGTGGGACGTTCGAACGTCCAGAGAGTTAACATTTTATGGGTTGCCGGGCGTTCGAACGCCAGACTCAGCGTTCAAACGCCAGACCATTTTCAGCCCAGACACTGTTTTGTAAAACGGGCATAATTTTCTCTAAAAAATTCAGATTTAGACGCCGTTTGAAGCGTTGGAAAATAGACTCGTAGAACTTTCTAACCACATAAAGTTTACAATTTAATTCCATATATATTATGAGATATTGAAGTTTAAAGTCAACTTAAGATTTTATCAGCAACACAGTTTTTCAGAAATTTAGTTCTTATTCCATTGGGCATAACTTCTTCATTTAGGATGCGTTTCAAACTCATGACCTACCAAATTGAAGGTCATTAAATCTATTTTCAAATGATATTGACCTAGGATGTATATTTATTGTCGTGAGGTAAATGGGATGCGATGAAGGAACTATAGTCAAGTGTTGTCTTTGGCCATTAATAGTCAATCTATGATCCTTGAACCTATTCCTAGGAGTGTCGTCCTAGGGCGTAGGTTATCCTTGAGCGGGGATACCTTTAGTCAAGTCGAGAGTTGTTATATTAGTTTTAAACCTTCTCGATCATAGTATTGACATTTTGTATCGTATGTCC
>BRYE01000003.1:14063556-14071056 GCA_030159115.1 Actinidia arguta var. hypoleuca | reverse complement strand
TGTGTTTCATGTGTCTATACTTAGGAAATACAACTGGGATCCTTCGCACATTTTAGATTGGATAGAGTTGACCCTTGAGCAAGACACTTCTTACGCGGAGCAACCAATTCGGATTTTAGAATCTAGAGACCGCGTCCTACGAGATAAGACGATCACTATGGTGAGAGTGCTTTGGAAGCACCATGGCGTCGAAGAATCGACATAGGAAGACGAACTAGAGACGAGATCACGTTATCCTCACTTTTTCATGGATTGAGGTTTATTTTAAATTCTGGGACGGAATTCTTTTAAGGGGGTAGAATGTAATGTTTTAAAATTTATTTATTTTGGGTTTGGACTTGGGCCATAAATATCTATTTAATGGTATTGTTGTTTGGCCATGGGTCAAATAAGTTATGAATTATTTTTGGGCTAGGCCCATTATTGGTTAGATTATTTATGGGCTAGGCCCATTAGGATTAAATGGAAGGTATACTAGTGTTGGTGTGTGAGTGTGATACACCATAGTAAAGCCCATGGAAAACTTCTTCCATACACTTCCACTTTCTCCGCTCAAATCAGCCATCACTCTCTCTCTCCTCTCTCTCTCACTTTCCCTTTCTCTTTCTTCCTCTCTCTCTCTCTCTCCAAGAGAAGCTCCGGCCGAAATCTAACTTTCGACCACTCTCCGGCGACATCCGACCTTCGTTCAAAACATGAAAGTTGATCGTCTCGTCGAGCTCTTCGATTCCAACTGATTGGAATTTCGATAAGGCTCCATTTGGGCCTCTATTTTCCCAAAAATCCATCATTTATTAATAGGTAGTTTAGTATTGTGTTAATGCCCTATTTTTTTTATTTTTATGATTTTAGGATGTGTTTGGTTGTTAGAATAACATGTTATGAGTATTTGTTATTGTGAAAACCTAGAAAATCTCATGTTTAGATGATCGATAATATTGTGTGAATAACGCGTACCATGTGTTTGATAAAATATTTGTGAGAACATTGGATTTATTACAGAAATAACGAAATTATGTGTTTATGTGATTCGGTGGTTATTTAAAATATTGGAAGTGAAATATTGATAAGTTGTGAAATTTAAATAAATATATTGTTCATTTGATATGCATATGTGTTATGTTTTGCGCATTGAATGAGTGATTATGGCATTGAACATGATCATATCATAGCATCTTTGTGGCCTTGTCGGCTTATGCACGGCATTGGGATGGATACATTTATGGATGGTACTCCCTTAGGGAGGGATACTAAGGATGAAAATTCCGGATGTGGGTATGGTGGTGAGAAAAAAAGCGGATGGCTCCCTAATAAACATTCACTCCAATCTTTACTCGGTTAGCTCCCGGGAATTGGTTATAGCTACACTCCTTGTGTGGGTGGCCCATAATCCGGTGTTGAGAGTGTGTGTGCATTGGGATGGGCATTATTGCATTTAAGCCATTGTATTGGTTTCATTGCCTTGGTGGCATCATCATTGCACTTCATTTCATTTTCATGAATTTAGAGATAGTATGACATTTTCACAATATTTTTCTACTAAGCCGTCGTGCTTAATCAAACAAAATAAAACCACTTTCAAGTGAAAAGGATAAGGGCAAGAGCCCGGCTTGATTTGACCGTGTTCGGGTCTTCTTGAAAGCTTTCTCGTGAATATAGCTTCATTGGATGTTTTGTGTATTTAGAGTGAAGGCATGTAATTCTTTTGGTAATTTGGAACCTTAGGATAGGTTTGAATTAGATTTATTACATGTATCCATTGTTGGGCACGTGTTAGCCATTTTTTATTTCAAATATGTAAAAGAAACTATTTTGATGTTAACCTTATTCAGGCAAAGGTTTAACCCTTTTAAAATTAATATTTTGTGTCGAATTTTGACTTTTCAACGGGTGTCCATGTAGGATATCCCCTTTAAATTCCGCACTTTTGATTGGTCCACGTAGAACCTTTTTCTATATTCTTTAACTTGTTGACCTCGCTCCCGTGGTTTGATTTTTGGGGCGCGACAAATATATCCACTCCCCTTGAAAATATAATTCTTGGTGGCCACAATAGTGAAACTATCTTCATCAATAGAAATTTAAGGAGACAATATTCTCCTTCTACCTTTGCCTATAGGGGTATTACCCCTTCCACTTCCATGGGATGAGTATGCCATCTGCAAGAATTAAGCAAAAATAATATGCTTTAGGATTTTGTAATATACAATCTTTCAACCTGTGTTTTAAGATTGTGAATTTCGATAGTTAATCGAGAAAGTAAATCCATTTTATAAAATTGTTGTCCATCATAATCAATATATGTATAAAGTAGTCTTTCATATTGATCTTTAAGATCTTCAATTTATTTTAACATTTTATTTATTTTTCTTCTATCAATATCACTGACTATTAAAATAGAAAAATAAAGCAAATATTTTTTTATGATGATGTAATATACATATTTCTGGTTTTAAGCCTTAATTGCATAATTGTATTATTATTTACAATAATTTTAGATTTAATTCCTGAATAAGAATTAGATAAATCTCTGGGGCAAAAGAGAAGGTATAACGTTCTCTGCTCTAGTCTCTCAATTTCTTAGAGAATATTATTTAATTTTTTGATATTAGTATAACTGATCATTTCCCCTGGAGAAATTCTCTGGTAAGAAAATCAGGGAGACAATTAGATTCCCTTTGATATAATCAATGTCAAAATCAAACGAAAATAATTCAACTTGCCATCTAAAAAATAGTTGCTTTCATTCAAGATTTTTTATATCTTATTTAAAACTTTTTTAACAACGGAACAATCAATTCTCAATATGAAAGTCTGATTTAATAAATCATCCTAAAATTTAAAAATGCATTTTACAACAGAGAGTATCTCCTTTTTAATTGTAGAATAGTTAAGTTGAGCAGATTTTCACATTCATGAGGTAAAGCGTATAAGGTCTTCCTTTTTAGATTTAGGATTAATTTATTTTAAAATTCCTCAATAACCAATATTGGAAGCATCAGTTTCGACAACCTTCTTGCAATTGATTTTAGCTAGAGATAAGTAAGGTAATTATTTAACTTTTAATTTAATTTTTTGAATAGCCTTGCTATGCTTTTCTGTCTATGGAGTGAAATTTTTTTCAATCTTGAATATAAGATTGTTGCATCCTGGGCCAGATTAGGATAATAATCATAAATATAATTTAAACTTTCCCAAAATCTGTGAAATTTGATTTTATCCTTTATTTCATTAAGAAATTTAGAAGCAAATTCTATACTTATATCAATAGGAACTATTTTTTCTTAATGAATATTATGTCCCAAAAATCTTATAGTAGTTTGAAATAGTTTTATTTTTTGGGCTGATAATACCGAACTATTTATTTTAATAACATCTTTCAAAAATTTTAAATATTTAAAATATTGATCAATATTATTAGAAAATATTAAAATATCATCTATATAAACATTAGAAGAATCAGTATGTGGATAAAATATATCATTCATAATATTCTGAAATGCCAAAAGGGCATAACATTCCATTAATAATGCCCAAATAGAACTACAAAAGCAATTTTATATCTATCTGCTTCATTAATTTGAATATGCCAATATTCAGATTTTAAATCAAATTTAAAAAATATAGAAGTTGAATTTAATCTGTCTAAAAGATTTTTTTATTAGGAATAGGATACCTAATCCATTTTAACATAGAATTTAAAGGTTTATAATTAATAACAAGTCTATGAACTCATTTTCCTTGTTTTCTTGCTTATTAGCATAAAAAACTGTACAACTCCAAGGAGAAGTACTTTTTTTAATTAATTTTTTATTCAATAATATTTGAATTTCTTTTTGAAAAAGATCTAAATAATATTTTTTTATTTGTGTAAGTCTTGCTTTAATTGGGATAAACTTTTTATCAAAATCTGATTCATAAGGAAGAGAAACAATATGTTTCTTTCTATCCCAGAAAATATTTGGAATATCACTGCAAACTTTATTATAAAATTGATGTAATAAAGTTTGAATTTTATTTTTTACAGAAATATTCTGTAATTATTCTTCAATAGAAATATTGTAAATTTTTTTTTGTAGAAAATTTAATTGTTTTTCTTTAAGAAAAATCTTCTCTTTGAGCTCATTAATAAGTTTTTCATTCAGTTGTGTAATAAATTTAAACATAATAGATTGATTCTCTAAAATAGTATATATACCAAAAGAATCAATTCTTTCAATAAGCATAGACAAAAAAGGAGTGCCTAATATAAGCTGTTGTGATAAATCTTTTACCAACGGAAACGTAGTTGGAATATATATGCCTTTATTACATATTTGAATATTATTCAATTTATATTTTATTTTTATATGTCTCCCACTAGCATAAGAGAGAGTCTGTGTAGTTTTCTCAAAATATTGAGTAGGAACTAACCCTTCCTGAATGCAATTTATATCTGCACCACTGTCAATAAGAGCAATTGCATTTTCAATAATAAATTCATTATGAATTACTAAATCAATTCTAACATACCATTTTTGATATAAAATTTTATTAATGAGTGATAACTCTGACAAAGGTTCTTCTTTAAAGGAATTTGCATCAAGATTCTTCATTTCTTCATTTTTATTTTTCTCATTTAGTAAATGAGATACCTAACGACCTAAATTCAAAAGTCTTTTATGAGTATCAATTTATTTTTCCTTAAGTTGCCTGACCTCTAATTTAAGATCATTAACTTCTATTTTTAAATTTTTAATGTTAATTGGTTTATAAGATTCATTAACTTCCATTCTTTTTAATACTTCTGTTAAGGAATATCCTTCATTTTTAATAAGACCATAATTGTCTATATGTATGTCAGAATCCTTAGTTTTACTAGATTCTCCATTTATACAAGATTCTATAATTCTTTTCTTTAAATTACTATCAAAAATTTGATCTATAAGATCTAGAATATGTTATTGATCTGTTGTTAAAACATTAATTGTAAGGTTATTAACATTTTCTAAAGCTTTTAAGGAATTTTTAGAAGTAGAACATAAACATGAATCTTCATTGTTATCCTCTTCACTAGAATAACTAGAAGACTCTTCTAACTCATTTAACTCATTATCAGAAGATACTTCTGGTTCATCTTCTGATTCAAAAAAATTGCTATTAATAAGTCGTTTAAATAATTTAGATTTTAAATCTTCTTCAATATCAATATTATTAATCTTTTATTTTGTTTTACACTTAGTAGAATAATGTCATGTACGTCTACACTTATAACATATAATGTCTTTTTTACTACTCTTTTCCTTGGACTTCTTATAAGATTTTTTATAATATTATTTTTTTAGAAGGTTTACTTATATATTCTTTAGAAGGTTTACTTATATATTCTTTTTTAGGTTTTGATTTTTAAATCTATGATAAATATATTTTTGTTCATTTTTATCTATTTTATGAGATTTAGAAGGATATACTATACGAATATCTATTTGCAAATTGATCACACTCTTCTAGTTCTTTCCTACTAGTGAAGTTTTGTTTCTTTATTTGTTTTTGTAATTTTAAATCATTACGTAGTTTTAAACCCTCTTTAATTACTTCAACTATTAATTGATCATAAGTATATAAATCGTAATTAATTGCTACATTATGTCTTTTTAATTGTTGTCTTACCTTTTCAGCAAATTAGTTAGGTAAGCCATCTATGAATTTAACTTTCCAATAGGTAGCATTAGCATCTGTTCTGCCCATAACTTTAGTCAAAAACACATCTTTATACCATCTAAAATGTGTTAAAGATACATACATTAGATTTTGAAGTAAATACCTTTGGCTTTCAGCATCATTACTGACAGCTCCTATAAAATTATATACAATAGCCTAAACCAGGGTATATATAATATCAGGTTTCTTAACCTCTTGTCTTGATTCATTTCTTTCTAATTTAAAGACTCCTAATATTTTTGCTCTTTGAACAGCAGTGAGATAATTATCCCACCAACCTTTTAAAGACCCCATAAATCGACATATAATCATTAAGGCTATATCATTTTTTTCATTATTATTTGATTGACATGTAGTAGCATATATCAACATTTGATGCATGACTCATAATTTGATATTCATTTATTCCATCAATATTTCAATAATAAACTTGACTTCCTGAATAATTCGTTTGGAAATGATAAAAACTTTCCTCAAATAATACATCCTGAGGAGTTGGTCTAGGATAATAACGCCTAGAAGATCCTCCATAACCTTCAAAAGCCTTCTAATTATAACTAATTTTATTAATATTATTATATTGAAGATCTTGAAACATTTTCTTAATATTGTCCTCTCCTATGTCTTCTGATAAGTTTTCAGAAGATTTAGCTTTAAGCATATTTTGTAATTCTTTTATGAATTTATTATTTTTTATTATCAATGAAATTAAATTTAGAAATATTCATGGGTGGTTTAATATTAACTGGTTCAATATTTACTTTAGAATGAATATCTTTTACTTTCTTCTCTTTTGCTTTTACCAGATCTTGAACTTTAGTTTCAACTCTAGATAATTATTGGCTTATTGTCTGCAAATTTAAATTAGTAAAATTATTTTATTTTATAATTTTGCTACCGTCTTTATCTCCTAAAGAAGGAAGAATATAAGTAGTCTCTTCAAATATTTTAGGATCTTTCGAGCTTATAGAAGAATATTCTATAGCTAAGGAAGCTATAGGAGGATAGATAGATTTGAAACTACTATTATCAGTAGATTTTTATATCCTAGAATGATCTTCCAGAACCAATATACTTTCTTCAGTATATTTATTTTCTTCTATAAAAAAAAATTATTTTTTTACTAAAATAAGTAGTTATAAACCACCCAGGAAAATATTTATGTTTTTCAATTTCCTATAAATGAATATAATATTTATTTTTGAAATATTCAAAATTATTTTTAAAATGTTTTCTATACCATCTTACAAAACCTTCATACTTAGGTTGAACAAGATTATCTCTCATTTTTTTTAAGAAAATGATGATACTTACCATTTATATGAAAATAGTCTTTAGCCATTATAAACTAAAATTTACTTCACTGGCAGTAAGAGAAGTTCTCTTAATATTACTCTACCCTTGATATACTCCATGTGGAATTTGGTTAGGGGATATACTAACACCTTCAACTGATAAATCATCATCACTATCTCTAGGCTCACTGGTTACAGATGAAGCATTTATGAACGGTCTATCACTAGAAGGTAAGGATACCCTATATGGTATATCATCTTGTTTAGTAGATAGACTTCTAGTTAATTGAGGAAGATTTTTTTCAAAATTAAGAAAAATTTCCCCATCTCTAGTCTCAATTATTTGATCAATAGTTCTATGCATAATTGGAATTGGAGGAGCAACCTGTTGAATTCTCCAATGTTTAGAGAACTCTATATCTTCCCATTTAATCACTTATTAGTTATAGAGAAAGAACTCGTTAACTATTTAATTCTATAAGAGTGGTATATCCTAATGTATTTG
>BRYE01000003.1:14053556-14056056 GCA_030159115.1 Actinidia arguta var. hypoleuca | reverse complement strand
CTCTGATTTGCTCGGGAGTGCCATGCATTTCATGGTGGATGCCCTCAAGATCTGGAGCTTGACTATTGTTCGCCATTGGATGCGTTCTATTATCTAGAGGGCTGCTGGTACTCGGTCTAGATAATAAGTGGCTACGTAAGTGCATAGGATATTGAGAATTGTCGTTCCCACAGACGGCGCCAAACTATTGTGGTAGAAATTTGGGGGTGAGCAACCAACAATCAAAATTATTTCTAAGCTCGGTATTTAACCTCGGCTATGACCTACGCAAGAGAACAAATGTTATCGGCTGAGACGAGGCCGCTACTAACCCATTCGGTGTGGAGATCAGATCAAGGTGAATAAGCTAGACCGAGAAAGTATTAGAGTTATCTTAGTAAAAATGCAAGTGTTTTCGTACCTTTTCTAGTGGAGGAGAGCGGCCTTTTATAGATGAAGGATGGAGAGTCGTGCGAGAAGATCATGGCAAAATCCTCAGAGGACTAAATATGGAAGGAGATCCCAAGGATATCAAAGATAAAGGAGAAAGATTCCATATGGAGATAGTACCGCGAATGTAGGAGTCCGGGAGGAGGTGGAATCTCACACTGATCTTATCCTCGGAAGAGCCAGGCGAGATAATTGACCTCACCCATAGGCGAGGTAGAATCATAGAGGCAGTTAGACCTTTTGGGGAGTCTTCAGTGAATCCTGTATAGATTATGATAGATGTTGGCGACATCCTCTTGAGTGACATGCCCACCTCGGTGGCATAGAATTTTTCCCTCGTCACATATTATGTAAAATCTGCGTTGAAATTGTATATTTATTTGTAATATATGAATATGCTTATAGGAACAGTTTGTATATTAGAATAAAAAATATTACAAATTGATAATAGAGAATAATAATTTTATCATTTAACAAAGGCATAATGAAAAATATTAACTTTTTCGGGGCTTCATATTTTTTAGTTTTTTGACACATGTATATCAAATATATACATAGAATTTGTATATTTGTTTAAAAAATATAATGATGTTTATAGTGTTAGATTGTATATTAAAATAAATAACGTTGTAGTTTGAGAAATTTGAAAATGAAATTTTCAATAAGTGTTCAGCCATGTTGATTTATGTGAGAATTTTGGAAATGTTTGCTTGTTGTTAAAAAAAAATGGTATTGTATATTCGAAGTTGAGGTGAATTGAAAAAAAATGACATTATAGTATAAAAAAATGATAATAAATTTTTATGATTTTTTTTTTGAAGCGTGAAGAAATTGAAATCTAGGGCTTCGATACAGAGAGATTGGACAATATTTTTTTGAATTTTATAGTTTGTAACTTACACTTGATGCTATGTTATTACAGAAATTATTAAAGGAATATCTCTGATCTTCTTAACAAATCCCCAAAGTAGGGTGACTGGCAAGGCCGTGTAGAGTTAGGTCAAGGTTTGCTGATTCAATTCTTAACTGCTTTAACTGCAAAATTATTTTAATCTGGAACACGCGAGTTTTTAAGGATACTTCTGAAATAAATATAACTACAGGTCATGGGCAAGTTTTTCCTAATGGGAGGTTTTTTTATCAACATAAATCTATTGCTTGGGAGATAAATACAAGTTACCCTTTTTTTCTAATGATTTATATACTTTTTTAATTGCATTTTTTTTTTGTTTTTATTAGGATAAATTTACACAAATAATCATGGAGGATAAGGGTAAACATTGTCCCCGTTTGTTTAAATAAAATATCAATTTTGACTTTTAGCTAAAATAAAACATTATTTTTTATTGTTTGAGATCTTGTGTTTTTAGTCATGTATTTCATTGATTATTTTGGATATCAAGAGATTTTTTTGAATTACCTAAAAATGATCGAACAAATGGACCTAATTATGCAAACCAAATAGTCTAAAAAAGTTGAATTATTTTAGCAAAAAATTCACCTAACAAATCTAGGACAAGCGGGACCTGTATCATCTCATATGCGGAATGGATATAAATAAGGAAATATTAATATATCCTACGTTTTATAATTTGTATATATATATATATATATATTTTTTTTTTTTTTTTTTTTATCACATCTCACTTTATTTTACTCTTTCATGTAATTAAGAAATGCTTGATCTTTGGGATATAACAATACATGTCATATACAAGCAAATTGTCTCTTGATTCTTTCTTTTTTTTTTTTGCCAATTGCTAGGAGGGGAAATGGAATGTGAAATTGCATTTCACAACAACAAGACTCAAATTTAGACAACACGTGATAAGAGAACACTTTAATTACTAACGAGGATATAATGAGGTTATCTCATTTAACCATTAGTGAACAATCTTCTTTCCATTATTACTTATTATGGTTTGGTACTTGAAATTCAAATAATCATTTGTTTAACATGCATGAACTAAACAACCACACATTTTCACTTTAGTTGTCTAGGTGTAAATATTGTGCGTCAATTCTGTTAGGGTATGGTGCAAACAATTCATACTTATAAACTATGAGAATT
>BRYE01000003.1:14026056-14041056 GCA_030159115.1 Actinidia arguta var. hypoleuca | reverse complement strand
CTACCTTTGTTATAGTAGTTGCCTACTATTAACTACGTTACTTAGTAATTTGGTATAAGAAATATGCCTTTATTCACCCATAGATTTTGTACAGGTACAATTAGATTTACCATGGAGTTTTGTTGGATAAACCACGTGAATGGAATGTGTTAGCTAGAAAGCAAACTATGAGGGGGTAAAATATATTTTCTAAGGTTTAATGGCCAATTAATTTTTTTTCTTAAATCTCACACAATTAATTAAATTATAGATATAGTAATTTTGAAAGCAATGTAAGGAGAGAAGAGAGAAGGATGCAAATGATTTATAGTGGTTCAACAAATCTCGGCTTACATCCACTCTCCAAGTTTCTTCTTGGAAGTTTACTATTCTTCAAGCTTACGGGTGCTCGACAATCTTCATACACACGAGAACTCCTTTAGCCTTCACGAGTTTTCCACTTGAAAGGTGGTAGGAATACATATACCATCTTGGAGAGTGAACGTAAACACAATAAATCATTATTTGTACTTTCTATCCCTTAAACTTCTTTAAGCTTCTGCATTGCATTATATACTTACTCATACACTTTGATATTGTCATATTTATCATTGCAAGTATTTGTTAAGTAGTAATTAATTTGGGCGATTTAGTTGTGATAATTTTAATTAGGCAATTAAGTTGCAAACTTATTCACCCCTCTCGGTTTACTATTTGGGATAATATATATATTATATATGACCCGTGCTCTGCATTGAACTATATAGTTCTAAAAAGATAGTAATACATTATTTTTTAGTAAATTAGTAATAGTGCAATTTAATTAAAAATAACTATTTTCACATGACATAAAAGATAATTATAAAATGAATAGAGAAACACCACTAAAAGGGTTCTTTTGTTTCTTTCAACTATATATATAAATAGGTATTTAAAGTAAATTTTAAAACATAATTGATTCATAATTTAATACTAAAAAATATTTCTCTCTCTCTCTCACGTTATAATTCATAGGCAGAGCCCAACCAACGTGAAGCACTCGACGCTCATAAAATGCTACACACAAAAAATGGTCTTTGTGCAATATATATTACAACGATCTGTTTGTATATCTGCTGGTGTCCAAGAAATTATATATGTTGTGGGATTTTCAGGAACAGCACTTTATTTGTGTGGATCAAAGGCGCAATCAGAAGGAAGACTGGTTCACAAGTTTCACAAGTAGCTTCACATCTACTAGGTGCATGATCTATTGATATTCAACAATTGGTTTACTTTATGATCATGAAGTTGACTTAGCATTCCCTATCTTCGAGTAAATTTTCAATGCAAGGGCGATATCACGTGTCATTGATGACGTGATATCATCAATTAATAATATACCTACAAATAGGATTTGAGAATCTTAGTTGGTGAATGTAGTTAATTACCTATTTAAAAAATCAACAATTGACATGTCAACATAGTGAGATTTATTATGCAAACAGGACAATTTGTAGTTGGATGATGATACCCCATAGCAACGATGACGTAGTATCACCGTTGTAATAAATTTTTTCTCCACTTTCTGTTGAACCTTCATGAACCTCATCGATATTGTAATTTTCATCAATTCTCCCCTTTCTTTCTTCTACCAAATCTCACTCTAAATTCTTCGTCCAAATACATTTTTTGAGATATAAAATACTAATACAAGTATGTAGTAGGAGTATCCATCAAGATTTATAAGTATTTACAATTTGAGAACTATATATTGGATCACTGGATCTTTTTGATGATATTGTTGAAGTGGAACTAGTAATCATCGATCGGATTTGATTATTATGCATAGGAGAATAATTTATACACATCTTATTTTTAAGTACACTTTTTTTTTTATCGGCAAAGTTAAAATTTCATTAAAAAACAACAAAATTAAAGGTACATTAAAAGACAAATGAATGCGAGAGCTTCAGATGGTACACAAATCTTTCTAATATTGCAACTGTCAAGAACTCAACCTATCGCAAGCCTCTCAGGATTAAATACAGAGAATGATACGCTTCTTTACCTGCTCGAATTTGAGTATATATTCTACTACTGCGAACTACAATTTCGCTTTCTGGCTTATGCACATTTCACAACTTATATATTTTGTATAGTACTAATTTGTTTTTTTCTAGCATGTCATATTCATGGCATGACAAAACAAGTTGTTAATGATATAGCCAGGATTTATAATTGAAGACAACTTTTTCATATTAGATGAAATATCATCTGAAGTAGATGCAATAGATGTGTCGTTCATATTTGATTTTGATTTTAATTCTGTTAGCATATCAGGTCTTTCTTCTGAGTTTTTTTTTTAATCATACTAAGATAACCTTGTAGGTTTACAAAGTATATAATATTTATTTATCCTTTCTAAATAGACTTCATATCTTTATAGATTAATTATGGAATCATCGGTCAACGATTAACGGGTCTTCGGTGATCATAATCGCCTATCACCCACTTGGCATTCACGGCATAGGTCTAACCCAATGCGACAAATTGATTCGTCCATGGTTAATAATAAGTAAGAATATTTATCCATAATTATTCATATTTATGAAACAATTACTAATCTAAGGCTTAAAACCAATAGTTGTATATTACAACTCTTTAAAATATTTTCTATGATTAGTAACAAAAATATTATAAAAATGAATACTATGCTTAAAGAAATTGATATTTTAGAACAAAGACAAATATATATTTTTTCTTCTAAACATATTTTTGATTATTATTTCAACTATCAAACTGAAGTTATTATCAACAATAATTTGATTGCAAAATTAAAGCTTAAAGCTAGCAAGTTGTATATTTCAACTAAATAATTTATTTTTAATGATCAGTGATACTGACAGAAAGAAAATAAATAAAATATTTTAAAAAATTAAATATCTTGAAAATGAACATCAACAACTGTTATATACAAATATTGATTATGATAGACAACCATTTAATAAATGAAATAATCTTTCTAGAATTTCTATAAAAATTTACAACCTTAAACAACAGGTTGTAAGAATGCATATTACTTATGATAAGTGATAAAAATAGAAAGCTTATCAATAAATTATTATTACAAATTTCCTATTTGGAAAATAAAATTAATTTATTATGTCATAATGACTTAATGGATAATGAAGAAGGAGATTCCCTCATAGATAAAATTTATCAACTCATTAGAAAACCAACCTTAAATTAAATGTTGAAGATTGTATATTCAAAAATCCTAAAGCATATTGGTTTATAATCATTTTTTAATTCCATTATTTTATAGACTTCATTAAAGGAATATCCTTAATGTTCAATAAGTCTTTTATTATCCATCTGAAAATTAAGATGCTTTTGTTTACTAGTATCCCTACTAGTTTCCCCTTTAATAAAGGTTTCTATAACTTTTCTTTTTAAGTTATTACCAGAAAGTTATTCTATCATATCTAAAACTTCTTTCTGATCATTGTTAAAATATTTATACTAAGATTATTAACCCTAGAAAATATTTTTAATGGATTATCAGAAGTGGAACAGACACAATTATTGTCTATTTTTTATTTTTCGTCATCAGAAGAAGTAGAATAATCTAGCTCATTTAATTCATCTCCAAAAGATATTTCTGGTTCTGATTATGACTCTGATTCAGAAGAGCTACAATTAATTAATAGTTTTAATAATTTAGACTTTAAGTCTTCATCAATTTCCCAGTTTTTAATCTTATCCTTCATTTTATATTTTGAAGAATAATGTCCTGGTCTACCACATTTATAACATATTATCTCCTTCTTACTAGTATTACTAGTATCCTTAAGTTGTTTAGGTTTTTTATAAGAAGATTTTTTATAATACTCCTTAGAAGTATAAGAAGATTTATTCTTATAATTCTTCTTGGATTTAGATTTTTTATAAGGTTTTTAAGAAATATATTTCTTTTTATGTTTATCTTTTTTATGAGATTTAGAATTATAAGCGGGGATATCCAAATTGATCACAAAATTGACCTAGTTCTTTTCTCCCAGCCAATTTTTGATTCTTAATATGTTTTTGTAAATTAATATCATTACAGAGTTGAATAATGATCCAATAAAATGATAAAAAATTGCTTGAATTAGAGTATAAATAATATGTGATGTAGTAATTGTATTTCTTGCCTCATTCATATCAGGTTTAACAACTGTTAAAATTTTTGATCGTTCAGCAGGAGTGAGATAATTATCCCACCAACCATTTAAGGCTTCCATAAATCTACTTATAATCATTAAGACTATATTCTTTTTAGAATTACCATTTGTTTGACATGTAGTGGAGTACATCATAATTTGATGCATTACACCTAGAATTTGATATTCATTTATACTATCAATATTCCAACAGTAAACCTGACTGCCTGAAAAACTAGTTTGAATATGTTGATTATTTTCCTCAAATAGAATATCTTGAGGAATGGGTTTAGGATAATAAATCCTAGATGATCCTGCTTTATTCACATTAAGGTCTTCATCAGCTTGACCTTCTTCAGCTAATATGCTTTCTTTATCATCCTTTATAGATCCTATAGATGAATCTGCTTTATTAAAGGATTGAGTAATCTGATCTTTAAAGAATATCATGCATTATTTTATCAGATCATATTTTGATATATTTGGATTGACAAATTTAATATGATCCTTTAATAAATCAAAATGATTAAGAGATGATTTGGTTAAGAAGAAAGATACTTCTTTATTATTGATCTGATACTGAGAAAAATATCCATTAGCTTCACTGTTGATCTGAGCATATAGACCTTCAATATCTTATTTAGGAAAATTATTCCACCATCTAATCCAAAATATTCTTTGAATAGTAAGAATATCTACCCGAGTCATTTTTGACACAAAAATCTCATTTTCATATCCATGGGATACCAAATTTAATAAAGAATAAGACCATATTATGATTATATGGTAAATTCTTCTTTCCTCTTATTGATGAATGCCATATCTCCCATCTTTTATACGCTTCCATAATATTGGAAGACAATATAGTCAGAACAGGCCCATATATGAGCCACCAGTCATAGAACCATGAAGGAATACCTTTAGCAGGAATTATCCTTTAACATAGTTTAATAAATCATGTATGTTTATTTTTCTTATTTTGATATAAGAAAACATCATAAAATCCTTTCTGATAATCCCAATAGTTATATCTATGGGCAGAATTATTAATATTGATAACTTTGAAGCTAGAAAGATCAAAACCCCAAGTACCTGATTTAAGAATTTTCTTAATGATGTATTTATTATAAAATATCATACTAGATGCATTTGTAGGATTTTTTATGGTATGGTTAGTATTTATACTGTCTATCTGGTTCATGAAAACTACATAATAAATTCTGAATTTGTATGCATAAGACGGGGTTTGAAAAGGGACAAAATATTTAGATCTGATAGCCCATGGATCATCTAATAGATGAAAGTCTTCTTGCTCAATATAGTGGATATGTATAGGAAAATTCTTCAAAACATAATCTGAATTTTCTTCTTTGGCCACAATATTGGCCAATGTTTTAGTAGAAGAAATATCTCCTTCATGCTTTTGTTTTTGAGAATAAGAAGAAAATGATCCAATATAACCTCCTCTTTTATTTTTGGTCACCATAGTGAAACCCTCATTATCAATAGATATTTGAGAAGAAGATATTCTTCCATGACCTCTGCCTGTAGGGGAATTACCCCTGCCTCCTCTATATGAAGAAGATGATGCCATATACAAAGAATAGAAAAGCAATATGCTTTAGGATTGTTGAATATACAATCTTTCAACCTGTAATTTAAGGTTGTTTTTCTAATGAGTTGATAAATTTTATCTGAGGGAATCTCCTTTTCATTATCCATTAAGTCATTATGACATAATAAATTAATTTTATTTTTCAAATAGGAAATTTTTAATAATAATTTATTGATAAGCTTTCTATTTTTATCACTTATCATAAGTAATATGCATTCTTACAACCTGTTGTTTAAGGTTGTAAATTTTTATAGAAATTCTAGAAAGATTATTTCATTTATTAAATGGTTGTCTATCATAATCAATATTTGTATATAACAGTTGTTGATGTTCATTTTCAAGATATTTAATTTTTTTAAATATTTTATTTATTTTCTTTCTGTCAGTATCACTGATCATTAAAAATAAATTATTTAGTTGAAATATACAACTTGTTAGCTTTAAGCTTTAATTTTGCAATCAAATTTTTATTGATAATAACTTCAGTTTGATAGCTGAAATAATAATCAGAAATATAATTTGAAAAAGGAATATATATCTGTATTTGTTCTAAAATATTAATTTCTTTAAGGATAGTATTCATTTTTCTAATATTTTCGTTACTAATCATAGAAAATATTTTAAAGAGTTGTAATATACAACTTATTGGCTTTAAGTCTTAGATTAGTAATTGTTTCATAACTATGAATAATTTCAAAATAATATCCTGCAAAGTTTCCTTGATAAGGAGAATAATCTCTAAAGGCCTATTGAAGATATAAAGACCTTTGCTCTAGGATTTCAATTTCTTTTAAAATCTTATTAAATTTTTTAATATTTTATAACTAGTCATGATGATCTTTGAAGAAATTTTATGGTAAGAAAATCAGGGAGCGAATTAGATTCTCCTTATATATAATCATATTGAAAATTATAAGAAAATAATTCTGCTTGCCATCTAGTAAATATTTATTTTGAGGCAAGATTTTGAATATCTTTTTTCAAAATATGTTTAACAGAAGAACAATCAACTCTTAATACAAAATTTTAATTTAATAAATTATCTTGAAATTTAGAAATCCATTTTACAGTAGATAACATTTTTTTAACAGTAGAATAATTTATTTGTGCGGATTTCCGCATTCCTGAATTAAAGCGTATAAACTCTTCTTTATTAGATGCAAGATTTAATTATTTTAAAATACCTCCATAACCAATATTAGAAGTATCTGTTTCAACAACCTTCTTTCAATTTATTTTTGCTATAGATAAGCAAGGAAGTTGTTTAACTTTTAATTAATTTTCTGAACAGTCTTGCTATGCTCTGCTGTCCATGGAGATGGTTCTTTTTTCAATGTTAAATATAAGATTGTTGCATCCTGTGTAAGATTAGGATAATAATCAGAAATATAATTTAAACTTTTCAAAAATCTTTGGAGTTGGGTTTTATCTATTATTTCATTAGAAGATTTAGAAGCAAGTTCAATACTTCTATCTATAGGAATAATTTTTCCTTTATTGATATTATGTCCAAAAAATCTGATTGTTGTTTGGAATAATTTTATTTTTGGGGTTGATAATACCAAACTATTTATTTTAATATCTTTTAAAAATTTTAAATGTTTAAAGTGTTGATCAATATTATTTGAAAATATAAACATATCATCAATATAAATAATAGAAAAATCAGAATGTGGATAAAATTTATCATTCATAATATTCTGAAATTCAGATGTTGCATTTTTTAAATCAAAAGACATTACATACATTGAAAATGTCCAAATGGTACTACAAAAGCAATTTTATATCTGTCTGCTTTATTTATTTGAATCTGCCTATATCCAGATTTTAAATCGAATTTAAAAAATATTGAAGCAAAATTTAATCTGTCTAAAAGATCTTTTTTATTAGGAATCGGATATGAAATCCATTTTAAAATAGAATTTAATGGCTTATAATTTATTACAAGTCTAGGAACTCCTTGTTCCTGTTCTGCATTTTTATTTACATAAAAGCTTTACAACTCCAAGGAGAAGTACTTTTTCTTATAAGATTTTTGTCCAATAATATTTGGATTTTTTTTTGACAAAGATCTATATAATCTTTTTTGATTTATGCAGGTCTTATCTTGGTGGGGATCAATCTTTCATCAAAATCTGTTTCATGGAAGAGAAACAATATACTTCTTGCTATCCCCAAAAGTATTAGGAATATTACTGCAAACTTTTTTATGAAATTGATGTTATAAAATATAAATTTTATTTTTAATAGAAATATTCTGTAATTGTTTCTCAATAGACATGTTAAAAATTTCTTTTTGTAAGAAATTAATTTGTTTCTCTTTTAAAAATATTTGATCTTTTAACTTATTTATAAGTTTATGATCAGGTTGTATAATACACTTAAATATAATTGAATGGTTCTGAGCAATTGCATATATACCAGTAGAATTAGCATTAAAAGGCATGATCATGGATAAAAATGGAGTACCTAAGATTAACTCTTGTGAAGATAAATCTTTCACTAATAAAAAGGTGGTAGGAATACGTACACTATCTTTACAAATTTGCACATTATTTAATATATATTTAATATTAAGATTGTATATTCAAAAATCCTAAAGCATATTGGTTTAGAATCATTTTTTAATTCCATTATTTTATAGACTTCATTCAAGGAGTATCCTTGATGTTCAATAAGTACTTTATTATCCATCTGAAAATAAAGATGTTTTTGTCTACTAGTATCCCTACTAGTTTCCCCTTTAATAAAGGTTTCTATAACTTTTCTTTTTACGTTATTATCAGAAAGTTGATCTATCATATCTAAAACTTCTTTCTAATCATCTGTTAAAATATTTATACTAAGATTATTAACTCTAGCAAATGCTTTTAATGGATTATTAGAAGTGGAATAGACATAATTATTGTCTATTTTTTCTTTTTTGTCATCAGAAGAACTAGAATAATCTAGCTTATTTAATTCATCTTCAGAAGATATTTCTAGTTTTGATTCTGACTCAAATTCAGAAGAACTGCTATTAATTAATAGTTTTAATAATTTAGAATTTAAGTCTTCATCAATTTTTAGGTTTTTAATCTTATCCTTCATTTTATATTTTGAAGAATAATATCCTGATCTACCACATTTATAACATATTATCTTCTTCTTACTAGTATTACTAGTATCCTTAAGTTGTTTAGGTTTTTTATAAGAAGGTTTTTTATAATATTCCTTAGAAGGATAAGAAGATTTATTCTTATAATCCTTCTAGGATTTAGATTTTTTTATAAGGTTTCTTAGAAATATATTTATTTTCATGTTTATCTTTTATATGAGATTTAGAATTATAAGCCGGGATATCCACAACAAATTGATTACAAAATTGACCTCGTTCTTTCCTCGTAGCCAATTTTTGATTCTTAATATATTTTTATAATTTAATATCATTATAGAGTTTTAAATTATGTTTTATAACATCAATAATTAATTGACCATAAATATATGAGTTAAAATTTATATGTGTTGAATCTTATTGTAATTGATGTCTTACTTTCTTAGCAAATATACTAGGTAAGCCATGTATGAATTTAGCCTTCCAATAATCAGAATTAGCATCAACTCTTCCCATTACTTTGGCTAAAAATACATCTTTATACCATTTAAAATATGATAAAGATACACACTTTAAATTTTGAAGAAGATATTTATGGCTTTCAGTATTATTATTTACTGATCCAATAAAATGATAAACAATTGCTTGAATCAGAGTATAAATAATATCTGATTTAGTAATTGTTTCTCCTGCCTCATTAATATCAGGTTTAACAGCCATTAAAATTTATGATCGTTGAGCAGGAGTAAGATAAATATCTCACCAACCATTTAAGACTCCCATAAATCTATTTATAATCATTAACGCTATATTCTATTCAGAATTACCATCTGTTTGACATGCAGTGGAATACATCATAATTTGATGTATTACACCTGGAATTTGGTATTCATTCATACCATCAATATTCTAGCAGTAAACCTGACTACCTGAAAAACTTGTTTGAATATGTTGATAATTTTTCTCAAATAGAATATCTTGAGGAGTGGGTCTAGTATAATAAATCCTAGATGATCCTACATATCCTGAAAATTTATTATTTTTAATTTTATTCACATTAAGATTTTGAAACATATTTTCAATATCTTCAATATTTGCATCATCTCAAATATCCTTTATATTTTTAAGCATATTAATACTTAAATCTTTCATTTAATTTGTAATTCTTTTACAAAATTCATTATATTTAATATTATCTATAAATGTAAATTTAGGAACCTTTATGGGTGGTCTGACATTAATAGGTTCAATTTTAATTTTAGAAGACTTAATTTTTATTTTTTCTTATCTTGTATTTTAATTTGTTGAATTTTATTTTCAACTCTAGTCAATTGTTGACTTATTGTTTGTAAATTTAAATTTGTAAAATTATTTTATTTTATAATTTTACTACTTTCTTTATCTCTTACAGATAGAAGATAAGCTATAGCTTCAAAAGTATAGGGTTCTCCTTGATTATTAGAACCATATTCTAATGCTAAGGAGGTTGTTGGTGGATGAACTGATTGAACAAATCTACCATCAGTTAATTTTCAATTTTGATTAAAATTTTCTAAGACCATAATTACATGATCTTCCTGAACATTACGAAAATTGGTTATAAATCATTCAAGAAAAGTTAATAACTTTTCTAATTTTTGGAAATTAGAATAATATTATTTTTTGAAATATTCAATTGCTTTCCTATTTTAGGTTTTTCTATACCAACTTACAAAACTCAAATATTGAGGTTCCTTAAGTTTTTCTCTCATATAATCTTTTAATATATGATGGTATTTACCATCTATATGGTAAAATTCATTTATCATCATAGACTGAATTTTACCTCACTAGTAGTAGGGAAAATTCTAGAAGTCCTCCTATTCATATTCTGTGCTTGTTGATAAACTCCATGGGGAATTTGATTAGATGATATCCTAATTTCTTTAACATTTATATTTTCTAAAAATTTTTCCTCTAATTCTTCTATTGGTTCACTAGAAGCCACTGATGTGGATGATCTAGCTACAGATGGTCTAGCGCTAGATGATGGAAGAGATACCTAATAAGGCATTTGTTTATTTTTTGTAAAATTGAAGTAAATATCTCCATTATCAAATTCAACAATTTGATCAATAATCCTATTAATAATAGGTTTTAGGGGAATAACTCTAGCATCTTTTCACCTTTCTAAAAAATTAATTTCATTCCAATATATTAATATTTGGCCTATAGTATTTTTTTGTCAAACATATTTGACTCAATCAGAGTTGAAAACCCCGAAGGATTACTAATATTTTTAATATTAGGAGCTAAGATATTCATAACCTTATAATATATATGGTATAAAATAGCTATCGTTTCTGATCTTGGAAGGAAATTATATTCAGTTTTTAAAAATTTTAAATTACATGCCTGACATGTATGTCTATCTGTTAAGAACAGTGTTAAGTTTGGATATACATTAAAATAGACTGGTCTGTAACATAAACTAGTTTCAATGGCTCCCATTGTGGATTGTTGCCAGTCCAAACATCTAGAATCATTAAGTGTAGCCTGTATATTGGTGTTGATTCCTAATAAGGTAAGAGATTTAAATGCTACTTGAACTAAGCCAATATGCATATACTTACCTCGATATTGAATAATATTATGAGGATTTAATAGGCTTATAGTCTCATTATCTTAACTTATATTTAAAGTTTGTTCAACTGTTTTAACAGACATACTGCTTATAAAGCTAAATATACCCTTCTTATATATAGTGAAGGGTGAGATAGTAGGCATAGTTCACTTATTAAGTTGTTCATGAATATCATTATATTCAATTAAACTCATATTTTTCATATTAGATGAAATATCATCTAAAATAGATGCAATAGATG
Organism: Actinidia arguta var. hypoleuca; assembly: GCA_030159115.1. Classification (NCBI taxonomy): domain Eukaryota; kingdom Viridiplantae; phylum Streptophyta; class Magnoliopsida; order Ericales; family Actinidiaceae; genus Actinidia; species Actinidia arguta. The sequence goes on along the minus strand of BRYE01000003.1, from coordinate 14,029,320 downwards.
TGTCGGCCATATTTGATTTTAATTCTGTTAGCATATCAGGTCTTTCTTCTGATTTTTTTTGATAACTTGGTATCAGAGCCATGATCGGCGACTAATATATTCTGTTAGCCTCTATCAGATACATTCTGAGTTTATGAATTGTTTAATTTTATATTTTTTAGTAATGTTTATATATGAATTATATTTAATTACTGAATATGTAATATTAAATAATATTAGATTTAATATAATTCATGGTATGTATGAGTTTCATCATATGTAGATAATCCCTTGTAATGGATTACTCTGTATAAGTATTTATCTATCTAATTATTTATGGATAAATATTCTTACTTATTATTAACCATGGATGAATCAACTTGTCGCGTTGGGTTGGACCTGTGCCTTGAATGCCAAGTGGGCGATAGGAGATTATGGTCACCGAAAACCCATGAATCGTTGATCGATGATTCCATAGTTAATCTGTAAAGATATGAAGTCCATTTAGAAAGGATAAATAAATACTATATACTCTGTAAACCTACAAGGTTATCTTAGTATGATTTAAAAAAAAAACTCAAAAAAAAGACTTGATATGCTAATAGAATTAAAATCAAATATGGTCGACACATCTATTGCGTCTACTTCAGATGATATTTCATCTAATATAAAAAATATTAATTTAATTGAATATAATGATATTCATGATGTAACACCCTGAATTCGTTAAATTTATTAAATACATTAAATCATGATCCGTACGTCGATTAATGAGGTTAAGTGTTAAGTTAGATGAATAAAATCTAAGTTAAGAATCCTTGAAACTAAAATTTTATTTCTGTCCAGTTTTGTTCTTAGGGTTCGAACGCTAAACTCAGAATCCTTCTTACAGTTCGAACGTTAAAGAGAGCGTTCGAACTCTACCACCTGTGGCAGATTTTATACTCTCAGTATCTCCAACTCATGTTTTCTTCTTAGAGTTCGAATGCTAAGGAGGGCGTTAGAACGCCAACAGTATAAAATAAAAAATAAAAAGAGAACACCAGATCAAAAAGAAGCGAGCCACATGGGATTATTTCCCATGTGTCTACACACATTCAGGGAGAGAAGGAGAAAGAGAGAAAAGAGAAAGAAAAGAAAAGAAAAGAAAAGTAGAAAGAGAGGGAAAGAAGGAGAAAGAGAAAGATAGAGAGTGAGAGCTTGGAGCTCAACCAAGGAAGCCATTGGAAGCTTAAGCTCGAGATTGAAGAGAGGTAATCACTCTAAATGATATAAATATATGTATATGTATGTTAGGGTTTTGATTTTGGGTAAAAACTAGATCTACCATGTTAGGGTTAAAAGGAAGGCTTGATTTTGAGATATTGTAGTACTAGTAGGTCACTCATAGTATACCGTAAGTCTCAAAAAGATTTAATTAGATTTCGGTTGAGTTTTGGGCAAAATATTCAGGACCAGCTACTGTTCATGCAATCCCACACAGGTAACGTTCGAACGCCACTTTTAGGACACTTTTAACATTCGGACAGTAATTACTTTTAGCCTTAGAGTTCGAACGCCAAGCCCAGCGTTTAAACGCACAGAGAAGGAAAGCTTAATCATTTAGTCATAGCGTTCGAACGCCTTTGTGCATCGTTCGAACGGACAGAAAGTCAAAATCAGATATTTAGTCTTAGAGTTCGGACACCTCTGTGCAGCGTTCGAACGGACAGAAAATAAAAACTAGACATTTTGCCTTAGCGTTTGAACACCTCTGTGCAGAGTTCGAACGGACAGAGAGTGAGCACCCAACATTTAGCCTAAGCATTCAAACACCAAAATCAGAGTTTGAACGCCAAGACCAATTTCAGACAGCTATGGACTCTTTTCTTTTAAAACACTATAATCATAGCCATAGTATGTTAAACCCATTCAACTACCTAATGGAAGACTTAGGTCTGCGTTTAAGAGTTTTTGACTTAGAACAAAAGTGTCTAAGATAAACGGAGAGTAGTATTACTTTAAGTCAATTAATGCCGTATTACTATACCTAGCCATTGACGTTTCTATCCCTTACATGTAGGGACACACGACGTAGCATCTAGCCAAGGAAACCCAGGTGAGTAACATGATGCCATAAACAAAATTATGTATTTTCAAAAAATTTTCAATACGTACTATGCATATTCAAATGCTTTCCATGTTTTAATGCATTAAATGAATACGTTATGATATGAACAACATGTCTTTTAAATATATGCAAATGTTGTTATGCTATGTATTGCGAACCCATGGATAAATGATTTGAAATGACTTAGCATGAATTTATGTGAAAAGCAAAGTATGTTCAAAGTATGTATGCATGGTGACACTCGGGGTCCTCTCGTGGCAGGACCTTAACCAAGCCCGATAGTCCTAATGGTAGAGTGGGGGACATGAAATAAGTCCACTCTACAAGTGAGATATCTCAGGCCTAAAGAGCCACCCATAACCTATATGGTTAGTACGCATGACCCAAGGGTCATTAGCCGAGTCGTTACACCCTATGATATGTTTATGATTTCAAGAAGCCATGATATGTTGAATGCTCACGGTACGTTTTCAAGATATGTATGCTATGTTTACGTGAGTTTCAAGTTTATGAAGTTTTAAATCACATGCTTTACATTGATTACGATATGTATGCTACGAAATAATCTATGGTATTTTATGTTCATGCATTATTGTTATTCACAAAGCTTTTAGCTTACGTTTTTGAAAACTTTTTCAAGAAGCCAGCCCGAAGAGCCTTAAGACGAAGTTAGCAAGAAGAATGTAGTTTTATGGCCTACAAGCCTTATTATGTAGCTTTGATTATAGACTAGGCCCTAGATGATGTAATTAAAGTTGGCATCAACATGTAAGTAAACAGTTTAAGAACTTAAGCATAACTCTATGTATTTGTGTGCACGTCACACCCTTACATTTTATATAATATGACGTTTTCGCGCAAGAGAAAATTGTATCATTTTAAATGAGTATGCACAGGTGATCAACCGTTCGAAGGTAAGTAGGCCTTAGTGGGCCAGCCACCGGCCATCACGTGCCCACGATCCGCATAGGCCGGGTTGCGGGGCGTGACACATGAACAACTTAATAAATAGACTATACCTACTGTCTCACCCTCCACTATATATAAGAAGGGTATGTTTAGTTTTATAAGTAGTATGACTGTTAAAACAGTTGAACATACTTTAAATATAAGTCAAGATATTGAGACTCTGTTAAATCCTCATGATATTATTCGATATCGAGGTAAATATAAGT
>BRYE01000003.1:14006056-14008556 GCA_030159115.1 Actinidia arguta var. hypoleuca | reverse complement strand
CTAGAAAAATAAAGTTTAAATAAAATAGTATGAATCATTTAAAATTACAACTTTAGGCCTCACATATGCTTGAGTCGGACATGGTGCCTTTAGAGTTTTTTTATACCAAACCAACTATTTTAAAATCAAATTTATTTGACCCATTTAATAAACTAAAGTACTATTTGAAGTTGTGGGAATAAAACACGATTTTAAGTTGAACTCCTGTTACCAAATTACACTTTTAGAATAAATTAGCAATATGAAAACTCATGCTGAACAATGTGTTTTTGTTTATTTCATAAAATCATGAGAGAAAAATATGATTTCTCGTTAACTATACTTAGTAGTATATCTATTCTAAAGTTGTGTTTTTAAAACACTGACTTTAAATTAAAATTGTGTTCAGTGTTTTAAAAACACAACTTCACAAAGTACTTAGATTTCATAAATAAGTTTTAAAGTGTTTTGATATTCTAAATTAGTTACAAAACTAGCTACTTGGTTTTTTTAAATAACTCGTACCTTTATGTGCACCCGCATTTACATGAGAGAAAAAAAACTAAACTAATATTTCCGGAGTATATATAACATTTTACTTACAAAATAAATATATATAGGAATAAATCTAAAAAATTTAATTTTAGAAAGGCAAATGTATAGACTAAACATATAATTAATGACAGACTAGAGAGAGAAAAATATAAATTTTGTAAGTAATTATGTGTATAAGATACAATAAAAATTTTAATATTGGAATGACGAATATGTATAATTTAAAAATATCAATAACTAATATTATTAAAAAATAATTATTTTAAAAATTTTTGAGTTGACGGTCTCCCTTGGCCTTCCCAGTCCATCCATATGGATAGATAGATTGATATAGAGAGAGCGCATTTCTCAAAAGTTATTTCAAAACTCCGATTGGCAAATATCAAGATCGCCGGCAATCAAAAGGCTCAGAGCTTCAGATAAACCCAATATTTCCAAGTAGCTTGCAGTAGAAGGAATGCATGGACGCCACGTTGCACTTCTTCTCTTCACTCCGTCCTAAAATCTAAACCTAAAGAAAGATGGAGCGTGTGAAGCCCTCAAAACCCGTGCATGATTTTAGTCATGTAGAATTGAGTAATTCAAGGTAAAAAGAAAGTTCAAGGGAAAATATAAAGGTGTATAGCAGTACTGAATTTTATTCAAGAAATTTTAAAATAAATAATTGAGATTCAATTGAGTGTATGAGATCACATAACTAAATAAATCTGTATCATTTATTTCAAAATTCAATGAACATTTTTGACTTAAAATTCGTGGAGCATAGGATTTCTCTATTGCTAATTATGTATAAAATTACCATAATAAGTTATAACAAATATCACAAAAGACGCTACCAAAAAGTACAATTGTTCATAATATTTTTATAATATATACAGTGTGTATCTTAAATATTTTTTCTTTTTTAATATGAAATAGAATGAATATAATTCTAATACATGTGAAGTTTTATATTAAATTAAAATCTTAAAGTATTAAGTGGAGTGAAAATTTTCACAAAAGATAAAAGAGGCAAATGGGTAAGCTTATAATATTTTAGTTTTTGACTTGTTAAATGTATAAACATTTAGAAATATCTAAAAGTAGATAAACAAAACTAATCTATCCTTGTAACTACATAATCCATTCACATTCAACGGATTATGACATTGCATGTGTTTAAGCATACCAGGTTTTCATGTTTCGCGGCTAGGTAACACACCATTTGGCCTTACCAAGGGACACTCGTAATTGGGATACTTTACGAGATTTAATATTCAATTTGTAACTTATTAGCATGTTTCGACCTGTATTTTTCTAAAATTAAAAGCTTATTCTAAAATTAGGTAGTATAATTTGTAATTTTTGGAAGCTAGTAGAGTCGATTGTCTTCCTTAATTTCTTTTCCTTGTTTGGCAGATTGTGTACTAAGGCACAGATAGACAAGCATTTAAAACCCTATTACCATAAATGAAAATGCCATTGCTACATTAATTTTGTGATTGTTATTCAAAATTTTGAATAATAGAATTTTCGTTTCTAATTAATAGAGAATACTCATGACCAAGATATATGTAAAACTCACAAAGTCTAAGGATAGTTTAACTATGTTAAAACTAAATTCGCACCTTTAAATGAATCCAATGCATGGCATATTACTCATGAATAATCATTTTTTTTTTTTTACGGATTTTATCTTTTGCTCCTACGAGATTGAATGTCTTTTAAGCACAACACTCGAATCTCTTTTAATTGAAAATTATTACACTATATTTGAGAATATTGTTCTTTTCTTTTCAATAAATGGTAATCCTCCTGAGATTTGCTTGCGAAACTCATTTACATGTGCTCTCGAAAAGAGCCATGACCCTTGAAATACTTCATAATTCACATGTTCACATGAACATGATATGGAGTATGACCAACTAATTATAAATTTTTATAGGAGTTGGGTTAATTACTTCATTATTTGATGGTAACTAGGAAT
>BRYE01000003.1:13986056-13996056 GCA_030159115.1 Actinidia arguta var. hypoleuca | reverse complement strand
CCGTTGTCATCCCTATTTAAACCCTTTATAAAAGCGTAAATTACATTTTGCATCATTATGCTTTTACCGAAATATTTTTCTACACCATTGAAAGAGCAAAAATATAATTGTTAAAAAAAAGTATGCCTATCATAAATATATGATTGTTCTGAAAATATATATATTTTTTAAAAATACTTCAGTTCCAACGGTATGACTGTATTACAATTATGATCGTTGAAAAAACATGTAGCATAAGATCTGTTGTGGTAGAAAACTGGGGATAGCAACCAACAGTTAGAATTGCTCTTTTTCACCTCAGCTCTGGACCTCAGCAACAACTCGGGCGACCTGCACAGGATATGAACAAACGTGATTGATCGGAGTGAGGCCGCTCAAAATCCCTCTGGTGTGGAGATCAAACCAAATCGAATATAAATAGAACAAATTATCATAGCAGAACTTTATGAAATTATATGGCAGTTAAATCTTTTTTATTGAGCATACCTTTTTGTAATGGGGGAGCGGCCTTTATATAGGTAGAGGTTGAAGATCCATATGAGGATAATCAGGAGGGATTTTTGGGTAGCTATGTTTGGGAAATAAGTCCCTAAGATATAGAAGAAATAATAAGAGAATATCATATGGAGAGCAGACCGCAATCATAGAAAACGTGATGGGTACTGTTTCTCTATAGAGGTGAAATTCTCACAGAGATGAACTCTGACCAAGAGGAGGTGCGATGGACTCTAGGATAGGAGGAGTTCTTGTTGAGATAGAGTCCTCTTAAGGTTGGTCTCTAATCTGGTGATGTGAATGACCTCACCCCATGGCGAGCTGGAGATGAGTCCGTTCTTACTTCCAAGAGAAGTGGTCGATTGGTGATTAAAATGAAGGGCGACCATAAATATATAAGGGTCATGGCGACGTGTTCGGCTTATTATGAATAAGTGATTATTTTACCTACGTCAGTAGCCCCTCTACTCGAGATGCCGAGATGAAACAAGAAATTTATGAGTAATTGGCAAGATTACTACATATTGGTAAGGTAGATGGACACTTGGATAAGGGCATTAAATATCGAAGTGTCCTAACCCACCTTAACTTTTACTTTCACTTTTGAACTTTATGTCCCATAGGCCTGAGGCAAATAATTCAAAAAAATTAAAGGATTCTCTACCTTCTTGGGTGTTTGATCATTTAGGATAAGGATCGCCGTATATGATAGACGAAGTGAATTAATCTCCTGAATCACCTATGGATGATCCCTCAATCCCCGAGGTCAACCCTCTAGTCGCCATTCATCCCTCAGTGGAGAAGGAAATCAACATTATGACTCCCGAGGAACTGATTCTACTTAGGGAATCTTACTCTTTTCCTCAAAGCGTGCAAATTAGGAATCCTAAGGAGAAAGAGACTCGCCCAGGCGAGGTGGCATTCTACGAAGCTGCCTTTCACGCGGGCCTCCAATTTTCCATTCACCCTACGATTAGGTTAATTTTATAATTTTATAATATATGCCCTACTCAGCTCATTCCCAACGCATGACGAAATGTTGTCTACGTGATGGCATTGTGGCGAGAATACAAGTATACCATCTCTCTTTCCAAGTTTAGAAACTTGTTTAGTATTAATAAAGGCAAGACTATTGATAGCCCCAAGGGAGGACCCCTCCAGCTCACCCATTATGAAGGGCCCAAGACTATTGATAACCCCAAGGGGAAGGAGACCACCTCCGCGCTCGAGCCAAAAAGGAAGGCAACCAGAGTTAGCGACGCGATGTACTCGGGAGCCACCCCTTCCTCGAAGCCCGGGAAGGGAAGCTCGCCCAGTCTTGGCACCATCCTCGGACCCAAGGGCCTCCATTATGGTCAGGCCCTCCATAGCCAAGAAAATATTGCGAGGAGTGATTCCCCACGTGGACAACGAAAATGTGGAGAAGCTGACTTTGGATTAGACAACCACTAGACTTTTTCACGTCATTGGCCAGGTATCACCTCAGTTCTGCATCTAATTTTTCCTTTGATATTTTATGCTTAGGTTGTTTTTATAAATTTTATTTGTAGCAAGCGCTTGTGCTCGGATCCTCCTTGACTGTTCGAAGCAAGAAAACAGGAGATGAGGTATCTCACCTCTAAAAGTTATCTGGTGAGCTGGAACATCAATTGGCTGAGGCCCGATCTCGGGAGCAGGAGTCCGCGTACGAGTTGTCCAAGTTGAGAACGAACGAGATGACGTTGCCGACAAGCTTGAGAAGTCAGGTATTTTGGTGGTGGAGCTTCGAAAAGCCATGTCCCGAGCCAAAAAAATTGTTGTAGATGAATTTCAGTCTTTGTCGTCGGAGTTTTTGGAAATAGTTGAAAACGCTGCCTGCAAGTACTTCGGTGAAGAATTTGATTTCTATAAACGACAGTTTCACCGCCGTCATCCCGATCTTGCCATTAACTTAGAAAACATGGGTCTTGATCACGACTTGCTCACCGAGGAGGATGACGGTAGCCCTAAACCCCCTCCTTCCTAAACACTTATATATTTTTTTATTTTAGGTTGTGATGGCGAGCTATAATCCACTTTTCATATAATGAATAGAAGTCTTTTTTCTCGTTCTCTCTCATTATGCTACTTTTGGGTTGTATTGATGTCATTAAGAATTATCTAGAATATAGGCGATCTTAATCTAAATAAATCGGTGAACTCAATTTTGATGCTTCCAAAATTTAGTCTATTGGTGAGTTAAACTGACAATAATCAATCCTAGCATACCGAGTTACAAGGTATGAAAATTTTTACCTGACGTCTTGGGTAATGGCAACATCCATAATGGCGATCAAGATGCCTTAATTTCAACGAATGGGCATTCTCAATATAGGCGACATTCTAAATGACGATCAAAATGTCTTATCATTTTTTAACAAATGGGGTTCTCGGTAATCATTCTTTAATGAATGAGTGTTCTCAGTATAGGCGAGCACTTCAATGGCAATCAAGATGCCTTATCAAATCGTAATAAATGGGCGTTCTTGATATTGGTGACATTCACGATGGCGATCAAGACGCCTTATCATATCGTAATGAATTGGCATTCTTGATATTTGCGACATCCATAATTAACGGCGACATAATTTCTTATGAGAAATTCAATGGATTTTTTTTATAAAATAATCATAAAGACAGGCGATCATAATATAATAATTAACAATACAAATGGAGCATTTGACAATGTCATATTGGTTAGGCGATCTTGTTTTCATGGCAACCAGATGCATTACTGGCAATATTTCTTCAAGTGTTCGGCATTCCAGGGGCAAAGAAGAGTTTTTCCATCCATGTCTTCTAGCCAATAAGTTCTGGGTCTGGATACTTTGACAACCTTGTAGGGACTTCCCACGTAGGATCGAGCTTTTCTGTATTTGGTTCCTTTGTGGACAAAGTAACTTTTCTCGGGACTAAGTCGCTTGGCAAGAAAGATCAGTGTTTGAACCTTTTATTGTAGTATTTGGAGACTTGATGTTTATAAGTTGCTTGGCTTATCTCAACTCGCTCCCTCTTTTCATCGAGTGGTCAAGGTTGAGTTTCAGCTTGATTTCATTATTTTCCTTGTCAAAGTTTAAGGGGTCTGAAGCTCGGCATTCTAATTTCCACCGGTATAATAGATTCTGTCACATATACCATAGAAAACATCGTCTTTCTAGTAAGAGTTTTGTTTGTTGAATGGTAAGCCCAAAGAATGCTTGGCAAGTCTTCTACCCATTCACTTTTAGACTTTTCCAGTCTTGTCTTTAAATTTTTCAAGATCGTCCTGTTGGTGGCCTCGACCTGTCCATTTGCTTGAGGATGGCCAGGCGAAGAGAAATAGTGGGAGATGGCGAGGTCTGAGCAAAACTGTCTGAATCCATCATTGTCAAATTTTCTGGTGTTATCTGAGATAATAACCTTGGGAATCCCGAATTGGCAGATAACGTTTTTTCATATGAAATTTTTGGTATTTCTTTTTGTGATTTTGGCGAGAGATTCCGCTTCTATCCACTTGGTAAAGTAATCAATGGAGACGATCAAGAATTTTCTTTGTAATGGAGGTTGAGGTAGAGGTCTAAGTATGTCTACGCCCCATTGAGCAAAAGGCCATGGGCTGGTTATCGGAACCATCTCAATAGGAGGGAGATGACTAACTAGAGGAAACCGTTGATATTTATCACAATTTCTTGTGTATGTCGTTGCATCTCATTCAATCTGTGGCCAGAAATAACCTTAGCAAATTTTTTTCTCACTAGCGACCTCGCCCCCGAATGATTTTCGTAGATGCCTTCATGCATTTCCTTTAGCACATATTCCCCTTCTTTAGGTTGAAGACACCTTAGGAGAGATCCTAAAAAAGATCTCTTGTACAAGATTCTATGGAGAATGCAAAAATTTATAGATCTGCATTGGATCCGGCGAGTTTGGAGTTCGTATGGTGGTAACATGCCATTTTGGAGATTTGCGATAATGTCGTCCATCCATGTCGGGCATGTCTATGCTTGAAAGACTGATTTGGCAACCTCAAAGTTGATGCGAGGTATACTTCTAGAGGTATACTTCTGTCTGAGATGAAATCAAAAGCTAATGCGAGGTTAACCAGAGCATCAACCTTTTTGTTTTCTTCTCTAGAGATTTGGCAAATTCTGAAATCTTTAATTTTTTCAGACATGGTTTTTACCTCATCCAAATAGGTCATCATCCTAGTATCTTTGGAATCTACTCTCATTTCTGTTGCAACTCATAACCCGATGAGAAGAACTTCATACTCAGCTTCGTTGTTGGTGGCTTTGAATCCTATAAAGATGGCGTATTCCATCTACTCGCCTGAAGGAGTTTGGAGAATCAGCACTGCGCCACAACCATGCTAATTTGAGGATCCATCTACAAACAGTTTTCATTTGGCGAGATCTTCGTCTGAGTTAGGCCACTTTGGAGTTTCTTTCTCGGGTAGGCCTTTCTCAGGCTCTGGGGTGATGTCATATGTGAATTAAACCACAAAATTAACCAATGCCTAACCCTTGATTGCCATTCTTGGTCTGTAATTAATATGGAATTTGCTCAGTTCAATGGACCATTTGAGCCTCTTCGAGGTGTCAGGTCGCTGGAGAATTTACTTCAAGTGTTGGTCAGTCAACACAGCAATAGGATGTGCTTGGAAATAATGGTGAAGCTTTCTGGCGGTGATAAGGAAGGCATAAGCGAGCTTCTCGATTTTCAAGTATCTGATCTCGGCTTCCATGTGAACTTTACTAACATAATATACCGATTTTTGAATTCTATTCTCTTCTCGGATTAACACCGCACTTACTGCTATTGACGAGACGGACAAGTATACGAAAAGTTTCTAGCTCGTAACTGGGACCGTAAGCAGGGGAGGGGAGGCGAGCCGAGATAATCCTTTAGTTGTTGAAATGTTGTTTTGAATTCCTTATTCCAATAGAAAGTCTGATTTTTCCTCAAGATCTTGAAGAACAGGAGGCATTTATCAGCTGACTTGGAGATGAACCTATTAAGGACGACTACTCGCCCAGTCAATTGTTGCACTTCATGGAGGTTCCTTGGCAAGCTCATGGAAAGCAGGGTCCGAATCTGGTCCGGATTGAACTCGATCCCTTGCTTGGTTACCAAAAATCTGAGGAACTTACCTGAGGAAACACCAAAGATGTATTTGGATTAAGTATCATTCGGTGCCTCCGTAGGACGCCAAATGCTTCTTCCAAACGGGCGATGTAATTTGCGGCCTTGAGGCTTTTGACGAGCATATCATCCATGTATACTTCTATAGTCTTCCTGATCAGCTCTCTGAATATTTTATTCACCAGTCTTTGGTAAGTTGCCCCTACATTTTTCAATCCGAAAGGCGTAACTTTGTAGCAATATAGCCCCCTCTTAGTAATAAATGAAGTTTTCTCTATGTCAGTTGGATGCATTTTGATTTGGTGATATCCGGATAAGGCATTCATAAAACTAAGAAGTTCAAGTTTGGAGGTGGCGTCAACTATCAAGTCAATCTTTGGAAAAGGAAAAACTATCTTTTGGGCACGCTTTGTTGAGGTCGGTGAAGTTAACACATACTCTTTACTTCCTCCTCCCCCCTTTTTTGAGGCAACGATAACGTTGGCGAGTCAATCTGAGTAGTGAGATTCTCTGATGACATTGGTCTTAATCAGCTTAGTCACTTCTTCTTCTATGACTTTTAGTTATTTAGGGGCAAACTTCTTTTCTGGAGAACTGGAGGATAGTCAGGGTTGGTAAATAATCTGTGAGTGGCAACCTGAGGATCTATTCTTAGGACGTCGCCCTGCAACCATACAAGAACATCATAATTCCTTTTCAAAAATTCTACAAAAGCAATCTGTAGTTCTTCAGTTAACTATGTCCCAACCATAACGTGGTGATCTGGATGGTCTAGGTGGATAGAAACTGGAATAACTTCTTTCAACGGCTTGGTGTTCTCCGACTCTCTAGGGTCCACTAGGGTAATCTCCTCCATCTCGCCTCTCAGCACCTCCATCTCGACATCGGCGATGTGTAATTGCTATTGGCTGCTTGATTTAGAATGAGATTCATCTTTCATTGCGGAGATAAAACATTGTTTGTCTACTTTTTGGTCACCCTTCACCTCGCCTATTCCTGTCAGGGTTGAAAATTTCATCTTCAAGTGATAGGTTGAGGTGATAGCCCCGGTTCCTCCTAAATTCGAGTGACCCAAGATTGCGTTGTATGGTGAAGGATAGTCTAGCACAATGAAGTCTTGCCAAATGGTAGTCTGGTAAGGCTCCATTCCCAAAGTTACTTGCAACTTGATCCATCCAAGTGGATGGGTGGTGTTTCCTCCAAATTCGGGTGGAGCTTATCCAATCCAATATTTATCTTGCCAAATGCCGAGATGAACAAAATATATGCCGAACTCCCATTGTCAACTAATATCCTTTGTACATTGAAATTGGCGACGACAGTAGAGATGACCAAAGCGTCATCGTGAGGGAGGTGTAGGACCCTTAGGTCGTCATTGGTAAAGGTAATGGGCAAGTGGACTATAGTTACAAATGAGGAAAGGTTATAAACTTCTTCCTCTGCTCGCCCATAAGTGCTTCTGGCGTGTCTCTTTCGAGAAAAGTTTAAGCATTCCCCCAATCCAAAACCTCCATGGATCACCTGTATGTCTCCTACGGTCAGCCTATTGTCACCATATCTCTTCCCGGGTGAGTTAGTAGGCAGGCGATCTACAACATACTTCCTCAAATACCTCTTCTTGATAAGGTTGGCTATCTGTTCTTTCAACTGAAAGCAATCCTCGGTGTTATGTCCATGGTCTCGGTAGAACTCGTAGTATTTGTTTATGTTTCTCTTTCGTGGATCCGTTTTGATTTTTCCAAGCCACTTGACGAATTTCTCATGCTTAATTTCCATGAGTACTTGGGTGATTGGAGCGTTGAGTGGGGGAAGTGTCAATTTTAAGCGGTGAGGGGGTGTACAGGGGCGCCTGTCATTGGTTTGTCACCTCAAATCCCAATCTGGCCTCTTGTTCCTCGCCTCGTCTCGGTAGTCCACTCACCTATAGGGATGGCAACGGAGCGGGTTTGGGACGGATTCGTCCCAACCCGACCCCAACCTAATTAAGAAAATCCTCCCCCACCCCCGTCCCAAACCCGTGATAGGTTGGGACGGGATATCCCATACCCGCCACGCCCTGTTTATTTTTTTTAAAAAAAATTATATATATATTTTTTATAAACGGTATAAAAATTATATCATTATATATATATATATATATATATATATAATATTATGGTATAATTAAAAAAAAAAGGATAATTTTGTCAATATATAGTTAATCGGGGCGAGGGCGCCCAAACCCGAACCCGTCCCGGATTTTTATTTTTCCCTCATAACCCGCCCTGAACTCGTTTATCCCTACCCTAAACCCGCTCTATTAGGGGCGGGGCGGGGACCCAATTTTTTTCGGGTAATTGCCATCCCTACTCACCTAATGTTAGGTTCCTTCCTCTTATCATCCCTTTCTCGCCTCCTTCATTTGGTATCAGCCAACTCCTTCGCGGCAATATATTTATCAGTTTTATCTTGGAGAGTTGACAAGATTTCTGGGATGTTCTTTGAGAGAGAATTAAATAATGGGCCCGAATGTAGTCCCTCCATCATCACCATGATCATCACTTTGTCACTGGGGTCCTCTACCTCTAAGATAGCCTGGTTGAACCGCTTTACATAATCCTTTAAACTCTCGGTCTCTTTCTGGTGGATGGTGAAGAGGTGGGAGGTATTCTTCTGTTTGACTCGACAGCTCATAAAGTTGATGACAAAAAACCTACTCAAGTCGTCAAACAAATCAATGGTTCTGGAAGATAGTTTTCTAAACCATGATCTCGTTGGACCTTTTAATGTTGCAGAGAAGGTCTTACACATTATCTCATCAGAATATCCCTAGAGTGACAACAAGCTTTTGTACGAATCCAGATGGTCCATAAGATCTGTCTTCCCTTCGTAGACCCTAGAGGAAACCCTGACTCTCATTACCGTTCTTGGGAACGGTGGCTTAGTTTGCTTCATCTAAGCATCCACGGTTACTAGAGTGCCCGTCCAATATTGATGGCGTTAAGACTAGCGTCCAGATCTCTAATTTTTTGTGAGGTGGAATTGTCTCGGCGCCTAGGCACCTGGTCATCTTGGCGAGGCGACCTTCCTCTTCGCCTGATTTTCTCATCCTCCATTTCAGGGGTTTGGCTGGATGATCGGGATTCTGACGAGGAGGAACTTCTTTCACGTCGGGGACTAGGACTTGGTGATCGACGTCACCTATTTCGTGCTCGGCCAGTACTACGGTTGTTCTATGAATCATCATTGCCCGACCGGCGAGATCGTTGGATATCTAGAATGAGAGGTGCAGTAGGAGGTGGTGGATTGGCTGCGGCGAGATGCTATATCAAGTGGGCGTTATTCTCGTTTATGATTCTCATCTACTCACCCATACCATGTATCTCTCAATGGGGCCCTTCTAGATCCAGAGCTTGGCTGGTATAGGTCATTGGATGAGCTCTTTAATCTAAAGGGCTACTAGCACTTGGTCTAGGTATCAAACGATTGTGTAGGTGCATAGAAAATTGAGAACTATCGTTCCCACAGACGGCGCCAAACTATTGTGGTAGTAAAATAGGGCGAGCAACCAACAGTCAAAATTGCTCTTTTTCACCTCGGCTCTGGACCTCGGCAACAACTTAGGCAACCTGCGCAAGATATCAACAAACGTGATCGGCTGGGTGAGGCCGCTCAAATCCCCTCCAGCGTAGAGGTCAGATCAAGACTAATATAAACAGAACAAATTATCATAGCAGAACTTTATGAAATTATATGGCGGTTAAATCCATTTTGTTGAGCGTACATTTTCGTAATGGAGTAGCGGCCTTTACATAGGTGCAGGTTAGAGATCCGTGTGAGGATAATCAGGAGAGATTTTTGAGTAACCATATTTGGAAAGTATAATCTTGAGATATAAGAAAAATAATAGAAGAATGACATATGGAGAGCAACCCGCAACCATATGAACTGTGATGGGTACTGTTTCCCTGTAGATGCGGAATCCTCGCTGAGATAGATTCTGATCAAGCGGAGATGCGATGGACCTGGGACAGGAGGAGTTCTTTAGGAGATAGAGTCCTCTTAAGGTAGTCTTTGATCTGACAATGTGAATGACCTCGCCACATTGCGAGCTAGAGATGAATTCGTTCCTGCTTCGGAAGAAGCGGTCGATTGGCAATCAAAATGAGGGGTGACCATAAACATATTGGAGTTATGACGACGTGCTCGATTTATTATAAATAAGTGATTATTTTACCCACATCAATATCGATAAATAGTAAAATAATATTTTAATAGATTAAATTTAACGATAAATATTCTTAAAGCTTCTATCTCTGGCTCTGGAAAGATACCTTCCGTGGACTATCTTTTCTGTCATAACAGATTAAAATAATGCTCAAGTCAC